>JAHHUM010001757.1:542194-544694 GCA_036173005.1 Crenichthys baileyi
ATCAATCCTTTCCCATCCTTCCATCCATCCATCCATCCACCTCATCTATCCATCTCCATCCACCACCACCAATCTGTCCATCCATCCATCCACCCTTTCCATCCAACCATCCATCCATCCATCCATCCTTCCATCCATCCATCCATCCACCCCATCCATCCATCCATCCATCCTTCCATCCATCCTTCCATCCATCCATCCATCCATCATCCATCCATCCACCATCCATCCATCATCCATCCATCCATCCATCCTTCCATCCATCCATCCATCCATCATCCATCCATCCATCTATCCATCATCTATCCATCCTTCCATCCATCAATCCATCCATCAATCCATCCATCCATCCATCCATCCTTCCATCCATCCATCCATCCATCCATCCATCCATCATCTATCCATCCATCCATCCTTCATCCATCCATCCTTCCATCCATCCATCCATCCATCCTTCCATCCATCCTTCCATCCATCCATCCATCCATCATCCATCCATCCATCCATCCATCCATCATCCATCCATCCATCCATCCATCCTTCCATCCATCCATCCATCATCACCATCCATCCATCCATCCATCCATCATCTATCCATCATCTATCCATCATCTATCCATCCTTCCATCCATCAATCCATCCATCAATCCATCCATCCATCCATCCATCCATCCTTCCATCCATCATCCATCCATCCATCATCTATCCATCCATCCATCCATCCTTCCATCCATCCTTCCCCATCCATCCATCCATCCATCCATCCATCATCCATCCATCCATCCATCCATCATCCATCCATCCTTCCATCCATCCATCCATCATCCATCCATCCATCCATCCATCCATCCTTCCATCCATCCTTACATCCATCCATCCATCCATCCATCCATCCATCATCCATCCATCCATCCATCCATCCATCCATCCATCCATCCTTCCATCCATCCATCCATCCATCCATCCATCATCTATCCATCCATCCATCCATCCTTCCATCCATCCTTCCATCCATCCATCCATCCATCATCCATCCGTCCTTCCATCCATCCATCCATCATCCATCTATCCATCCATCCATCCATCCTTCCATCCATGCATCCATCCATCATCCATCCATCCATCCATCCATCCTTCCATCCATCCTTACATCCATCCATCCATCCATCATCTTTTTATGATAATGACCTTTTGAGTCAGCTCAGCTCAGTAGAAGAATCTGGTAATCAGCGCAGCGTTCTTTATTTACTCCACCTTTGTTTCAGAGGAGGAGTTCCAGCACCGCCAGCAAACCTACCATCAGATCATAACTACGGAAGCCCAGAGCTGCCAATCCAGCATAGAACTGTATTATGTTAAAATGTCAAAGGTTTATGGTTCTACCTTTACCTTTTTCATGCTATTATATATTCCTGTTCTTACAAAAACAATTATACATTATACAATATTATTTTGTTATAACAAAACCAAAAATGTACAAACGGGGATATGTTCTAACCTGATGAATACCAATTGTATTATTGTGATCTTATATTGTTCTGATATGAAAAGATATTGTAAGAACAATCTTTTCACGTCTAACTGTGGTTCTGACTGCTGGGTGGAAGCTCTGACCTCGGGCCTAGAACAAGTGTTGTTTTGAAGTTGACCACTAGGTGGCAGACTTTTCCTTGGAGGGATTACACCGAAAGAGTTTCTCGTTTTATTTACAGGCGGCACAAAGAAGAAGCCCCAGATGAGATCTTTGACATGTTGCTGACTTCACAAAATTTGGGGCCCTTTCAAGGAGAGTTGTAAAATACAGAGCGTGAGCCCGGTTCTTTGTGGAGTTTCTAGCGGAAACCTGTTTATACCAGGGTGTTTTCCAAATACCTGAGATAAAACTGGGGGAAAGACTTTCCATTTTTCCCAGCTTTAGTAAATCTTTTAAAGATTTGATTTGTTATGCCGGGGCCCCCAAATTTTTCCCCCTTTACTACAAAAATCTTTAATATTATAAGAGCGAGACAAAAGAATGAGATAGACTATAGACTTTTCCTGAGTTAAGATTAGCCTGAGACATTAACATACATATAGACACATGCTGTAGCAAAATATTACTATAAAACAGAGGTCTCTTAGGAAGAAAACAGCAAGTTAATAAAGTTAATAAAAATGAATCTTCCATCAGTCCAAGTTACTTCATCCAGTTCAGTTGTTTAATTGCCAATGCTTAGATGCGTTTAAAACACTTCAAGAAAAAAACGGCTCCAGTTCTTTCCCAGTTTATGCAATCAACAATCTAGTCCCAAAGGATCCCAGTTATTTGCAGAACAAACTGACCCATATATAAAACCGATCGTTCAAAGGTTTTCCCCCCTTTGGGGGAAACCAGTAACTCCATGGAGTCAGTGAATAAAATCTTCCTTGTATGTATGAACTGTGCTGGTTTATCTCTTTGTGCTTTCATGTGTTCTCAGGCAAAAGAGGGAAGAGGTTTGGATCTGAGTCAGGGTCTGGT
>JAHHUM010001757.1:552194-792946 GCA_036173005.1 Crenichthys baileyi
ACCCAGATGAAGCAGTTCTCTAAAGCTCTAAGAGAAAAAGTCAATTTCCGTGTTTAATCCTTCAGAGTTAAAAAACATAAAAATAAAATGGACTAAAATAAGACTTTTACATTCATCCATGCAGCCATGCTAAAAAGAAAGCACACCCCTGTTAGATTCCTCACTTTTATGTTATTTAGATGTTTTTAGGGTTTTTATTTCATATTCATCTGAATTAATGAAGTAATTTTAGTTTCAACTTTCTCTCTGAAATCAGGTGGAAGCAGAAAGGCTGATTTTTCCAGTCATGGAAATGTCTGGTAATCTGTCCACCATCATTGTAGTCAGGAAGGTCCCACTAATTAGATCACCCCCTACTCTCTTCACCAAAAAATGAATTGCTAATGTGATTGTGAGATGCAATCTGGAGCCCAGAAGATCAATCCCAGCAGACAGTGCTCACACACACAGCAGAAATCAGTAAATTGCTAAAATCATAACTTTTGAGGGTTTAGAGGGTCTGCATCGAGAAGAAAGCTTCTGGAAACCATCTTCTTCTCCTCTCCTCTGGGTTCTTGTCACTTTATTTCTGATCAGACATAACAGGAGGGTTCATCACGTATGCAGAGATCATGTTTCTGTTTTTACACACCTGATACACTCGTGCACATAGTTCTCCTGGAGCCCTTTACAAACCACCTGTCTTACCTGTGTTCTTTAAGGCAAAGAAGCTCAAAATTGAGACAAAAAATCCCAAACGATTTTCTAATTGTCAACAAGATTTGATCAAATTTGCGATTAAAATTAGTGCATGAAATCCAGAAACAGTGGACATGTTTATGGATCTATGAAGACACATGCTGTACTATAGCTCTGCTCCCAGGTTTTAACAAACCCCCTCAGTTTTTCCTGGTTCTGTTAGGCTACGTACAGATGACACACTGGCTCAGTGTTATTATAAGTCAATGTTTTGTTCCCATTAACCTTTGAACAGAAAAACTCGTCAACTGCAGCATCCAAAGACCCCATACCCACAGTAAAACACGGCGGTGGCAGGAACATCATCCTAGAAATGAAACTGGGTTTTTTAAGCCTTCATGCCTGGTAGAAGATCCACAACAACAACAAAAAAGATTTCCCCTGAAGGAAATAGTTTCTGGGTTGTAACTTGTGTTACAGCAGCTATTTCTGTTTTCCTTCCACCTGATGTTTTTATTTTTGTTATGTAGTCAAACTTGGTAATAACTGGGAAATAGATTTATTCTTTCCAGATAAACGGCTCTGCTAATTTGAGTTTAGGATGTTGACTCTTCACCCAAAATTCAACTTCACACAAGTCATGACCACTTGGACTCATAAGGAGGCGACAGTCAGGTGAGACACAGATTGATCATTAACTGTGTGTGTTTTAAAGGCTGAGCTGCTCTGTGTCTGACACACAAAGGCCCACAGGGGACAAAGATCTCCTGAAACTTTCAGTTATGTGTCCTCTGTGTGGACGGGGACTACAGTGGAAATGGAAGGGAACCAATCGAGCCTCGGTGTATCCTGGTCACATGAATATCACACCAGAACGGGGACACTGCCTGACTTTTTACCACATGTCTCTAACCATCCTGTCATCCAAAGTGTTTGTTGGAGACATTATGGAGCATAAACCAGAGGTTGTTAACATTCAAATCCTCTGTTACCAAATGAACTGTGTAGATGAATGTTTTATCAGGCTCCTGTAAAGATAACAGAACTTTAAAGGGTTAATCATCCTTGCTTATAACACGTATATTCACAAAGCTGGTGTTGATCTAAGGTTCTGCAGAGATACAGGTGCTGCTCTTATTGAGATTTCTGGTTTAAACCCAGAACTGAAAACATTTTTCTTTCACCTTCTGTCTGAAAGCGTTAACCCTGAACGTTCCTCTACCTCTTAAAAGGACAGTCTAGAAAACCTCGATATCTCGGTAGCTGCCACCCCTTTCAGAAGCCACCATCTAAGCATGTTCTGCATGGTTTGGTTTGTGTAATGCAAGGACCAAAACAAACAGGGGGTTGACCTTCACCTCGTGGTTCCAAGGTCAACTGTCACAGAGTCGAGTTTGTGAACAGGTGTGAAGTGGGAGCTGTTGCCTGTAGCTCTCGATTATCATCACTGCTTCACGCTGTTCACGCTTCTCTCAGATGGTTATCCACATAGACGTTTGTAATTATTTGCACTGAAGGGAAAGTTGGACAAAGGGTATCATCTAATGACCTCTTGATGTAAAAAACATACTGCAGAACACTACCAGGTAAATATCATCGAGTAAGTGAACACTGTGATGCTGGAAGACTGGTCAGAACATCTCGAGTCCTGTTCCTGGTCTGCAGTGGTCTGGATCTATCAAGGTGGTACAAGGATGGAACAGTGGAGAACCAGTGACCAGGTCCTGGAATCCACGGTGAATGTTGAATGAATGAATATTAGGAGTGTTGGCCCCTCTCTGTAGTCCAGTCCAACAGACGGGATGCTGTGGCTCAAGTTGCTGAGGGAATTAACGTTGCTTCTAATAGAGCTGAAAGGAAGCATCATCCTCATGCCACAAATAAGAACCAGTTCAGGAATGATGTGGTGTTAGATCCCACTGCCCATCCTCAAGGGTCTGGTGGAGTCCATACCTTGACAGCCTGTTTAGGAAGTAAAAGGGGGAGCAACATACTATTACCAGGTGGTCATAATGTTACGCCTGATCTGGGTATTGTATATCTGGGTCTTTGTCCAGCCCGTTTGTCACAGCTCCAGATGTTTCAAATTGTCTTCGTTCTCTGGACCTTGTGCTGACATATGGCATTGAGTGTAAAGACATAACAATATTTTCTCACAACCCTGTGCTGTCTGACCATTTTTTAATAACCTTTGAGTTTAATTTAACAGAGTACTCCACACCTGAAAGAAAATTTCATTATAGTAGATCATTATCAGACGATGCTGTAACAACCTTTAAAGAATCTGTTCCACTTTTAATTTCCTCATTATCACAGAAAAACATAGTGGAGGGCAATAATTTTGTTTCTTCTCCTTCACAAATTGATTCTCTTGTTCAGTTCAGAGTGTTACTTCATCATTGCGTGGTGCATTAGACAATGCAGCCCCCTTGAAAAAGAAGGAAATTATTCATAGGAGGATGGCTCCCTGGTTTAATTCAGAGCTGCGTACTTTAAAGCACAATGTTAGAAAATTGGAGAGAAAATGGTGCTCTACACACCTAGAGGACTCCTACTTAATCTGGAAAAATAGCCTACTGTTGTATAAAAAGACACTTCACCAAGCTAGAACAGCTTATTTCTCATCCTTAATAGAAAGAGAACAAGAATAATCCTAGGTTTCTCTTTAGTACAGTTGCTAAACTTACACAGAGTCATAGCTCTGTTGAGCCATCCATTCCCTTAGCTCTCAGCAGTCATGACTTTATGGGATTCTTCCAAAATAAAATTGATTCTATTAAGAAGAAAATCTTTGACATACTCCTGAAGATGATTACTTCATCCTCAACAAGTGAGACAACATTGGAAGTAGCTGTAGAACCTGATCTGTGTTTGGACTGTTTTGACCCTGTGGAGCTTCCTGAGTTATCAGAAATATTAGCTTGATCTAAACCTTCAACTTGTATGTTAGACCCAATCCCAACCAAATTATTTAAGGAAGTGTTCCCTCTGATTACCAGCCCCATTTTAGATATGATTAATCTATCCTTAGTAAATGGATATGTACCACAAGCTTTTAAGGTAGCTGTAATTAAACCTTTGCTTAAGAAACCTTCGCTTGATCGAGATGACTTAATAAATTACAGACCGATATCCAATCTATCCGTTCTTATCTAAAATTCTTGAGAAAATAGTTGCTAATCAAATGTGTGAGCATTTACACAGCAATGACCTGTTTGAAGAGTTTCAGTCAGGTTTCAGAGCTCATCATAGCACTGAAACAGCTCTGCTGAAAGTCACTAATGATATTCTTATGGCCTCAGATAATGGACTTGTGTCTGTACTGGTTCTGTTAGATCTCAGTGCTGCATTTGATACAGACGATCATAATATTCTCTTAGAAAGGCTGGAATATGCTGTAGGGATCAGGGGAACAGTGCTAGGCTGGTTTAAATCTTATCTGTCTGACAGATTCCAGTTTGTTCATGTAAATGATAAATCATCTTTAAACTCCAGGGTTAATTGTGGAGTACCACAGGGTTCAGTACTTGGGCCAATTCTCTTTACTATATATATATGCTTCCAATAGGTAAAATTATCAGGGAGCATAGAATAAATTTTCACTGTTACGCTGATGATACTCAGCTTTACTTATCCATAAATCCTGATGAGCCCAACCAGTTAGATAGACTACAACCATGTCTTGAAGACATAAAAACTTGGATGACTTTAAATTTTCTGCTTCTAAATTCAGACAAGACAGAAGTTGTCGTCTTTGGACCAGAGTCTTTAAAAAAGAAACTGCTTAGTCAATCACTTAACCTGGATGGCATTAAATTGACCTCCGATAATAAAGTAAAAAACCTTGGTGTTATTTTTGACCAGGACATGTCATTTAAATCCCATATTAAACAGGTTTCTAGGATTTCCTTCTTTCACCTCCGGAACATTGCCAAAAATTAGAAATATCCTGTCCAGGAGTGACGCTGAAAAACTAGTCCATGCATTTGTTACTTCAAGGCTGGACTATTGTAATTCTTTACTATCAGGATGTCCACAAAATGCAGTTAAAAGCCTTCAGCTGATTCAAAATGCTGCAGCAAGAGTTCTGATGAAAATTAAAAAGAGAGATCATATTTCCCCTACTTTAGCTTCCCTTCATTGGCTCCCTGTTAAATCCAGAATAGAATTTAAAATTCTCCTCCTCACATATAAAGCCCTTAATGATTTAGCTCCATCATACATCAGAGAGCTGATTGTTCCATATGTTCCTAACAGAGCACTTCGTTCTCAGACTGCAGGTTTACTGGTGGTTCCTAGAGTCTCTAGAAGTAGAATGGGAGGCAGATCCTTTAGTTATCAGGCTCCTCTCCTGTGGAACCAGCTCCCAGTTTTAGTCCGTGAGGCGGACACCCTGTCTACTTTTAAGGCTAGTCTTAAAACTTTCCTTTTTGATAAAGCTTATAGTTAGAGTGGCTTAGGTTATCCTGAGCTATCTTCCTTATTTTACCTCTGTCTTCTTCTCCCCTTATTGGATGGAGTAAGGGGGAGTCAGGTTTAGCCTAAACCGGCTCAGTTATGGTTGAGGTGCAAACACACCCTCTATTTCTGCTACCTGTATGACCCCCTCTCTTTTCCAATGGTTATGGTCAATCTGACAGAGAGAGGTATCCCAATCCTTGTGGTTTTTAGTATAACAATTGCCATCAGTGGGCTCTTTCAGTGTTTAACCCTTTCTCTCTCCTAGACATAGCTACTGACTGAGCTTCTACTGTGACTAACTCTATGTGCTCTCTTCAGACTCTTAACATTGAAAACTGGCTCAGAGTTTATCTGTTCTTTCTTTCTAGGTGAAACGACTAAAGGAGCTACATCCATTAACATTTACTTTTCCTTCCCATAGAAAGTACTCCTGGATCAGTGCTTCTTTGTTCTCTTTGTGTCTCTGCTCTGTTCTCTCTAACCCCCAGTCGGTCGTGGCAGATGGCCGCTCACACTGAGCCTGGTTCTGGTTCTGCTGGAGGTTTCTTCCTGTTAAAAGGGAGTTTTTCCTCTCCACTGTCGCTACATGCATGCTCAGAATGAGGGATTGCTGCAAAGTCAACGCCAGTGACTGTCCACTGTCTCTACATACTCATCCAGGAGGAGTGAATGCTGCAAGTCACTGACTGGATGCAATCTGCTGGGTTTCCTTAGATAGAAAAACTTTTTATCCAATTTGAATAAATAACTGAATCTGGCTGCACTGTTCAATGATTAGGATTAATTGGAATGTATGAACCTGACTTTTGTGAAGTGCCTTGAGACGACATGTGTTGTGAATTGGCGCTATATTAATAAACTGAATTGAATTGAATTGAAATTGTTGCTCGGAATGTAAATGTGAGCAGGTTTAAATAAAAACCATGTTCTCTAGTCTTTCCTACTTTGTAGAGTGCCTAAGAGAAATATTCCCCATTGTCACGTCAGCCGCAGTGAAACAGGAAGATGAACTAATTAATATTTACTCCCTGCTGTCGGTGTAGAGCTGTAATTATGCTACATGGTGGCGCTGTTTTAAGCACAGTTTTCTTGCAGCAAAAAGTCCTGGGTTCGAATCCTGGGAGGGCCTTCAGGGTCTTCAGGTGGGCCTGCCTCCTCTCGCTAAAATTACCCTCAGGTGTCTGATGACCTGTCCAGGGTCTACCCTCTGGACCACTTCCCATCATGTGAACTGATGAACATGATGAACATGAACGGTGGTTGTGTCATAAATAACTATTTCCTAAGGCTTTGTTAATAAACTGTACAGTGCCTGATTGATAATGATGGATTTTCATGTTCGAAGCAGCTTTTGGGTAATTTCTGGTATTTTTCCACTATAAAACAGAGCAGTGAAAGCGGTTCTTACGGTTTCAGCCACCATGAGCATGGCTGGGATGCTTCTCACAAACGACATGTCCATCCTGGTCGTGACGCCGGCTGCCAGTCCTCTGAGGCTGCCCCCCCCTTGGTGGGAGCTCTGGGAGTGGGGGGAGCTGGTCTCTGTGACAACCTTGGAGGGGAAGTCTGCCATGATCCCACAACCAGTCGCTGCTTCTGAAACCAGCAACTAACGCCTCTAGACTGGGTTCAGCCTCAGAACAAAAATCAGGTCAGAACCGACCAGAGCTGCAACATGAAGTCCTCTGAAGACGTTTAAAACATGAAAACTAGTCTGGAAGAAACCAAAAGACAAGAAAACCTCAGGTCTCCAGCCGTCAGTCCTCCACCTGCTCTGACAGGTGTCTAATGGTGGCATGAAGAGGGTTCCTCCTCCTCTTCTTTCACACACACACACAAAGTGTTTCATCATCTTCCTCCTATCTGCTTTGGCCTCTGCCTCTTTCCCTGAGGCACCTCCCATATGGCTCTCAGGGGCCACTCACCTCACCTTGGTGACTTATTAATATGGTGGAGAAAAATAACACACACCAAAACTGAATCAACAGCGCCCCCTGGGTGTGAATGTCTAAACTGGCCGAAACATTTTATGGTTACATGATTTATTTTCTGCGACAGTATCAGGGCCAGGCTTTTAATTACAAGAATAAAGACATAATTTTCTATGAAAACAAAAAAGCATGGTTTTCCATACAATAAAATGAAGAATATTGAGCTTCTTGTGATGTTCTTGTGATGTTCTTGTGATGTCTTGCTGAGCTGCGGAAAAACATCTTGCTGAGCTGATTACAGACGTGGAGAAAAAACACCCTGACTCTTTCATCATAATACTGGGAGATTTTAACAGCGCAGATCTCTCTAATGAGCTCCCAAAATACAGACAGCATATTAAGTGTCCCACCAGAGACAAAAACACACTGGACCACTGTTACACAGCTTTTAAGGACTCATACCATGCTGTTACCAGGGCTGCTCTGGGACTTTCGGATCATTGCCTTATCCACCTCATCCCAACTTACAGACAGAAACTAAGAGCTTCCAAACCCACGGTTCACACTGTTAAAAAGTGGACTGAGGAATCAAAGCAGATGCTACAGGCCTGCTTTGAATGCACAGACTGGACTGTTTTTGAAACCTCAGCCACTGATTTAAACGAACTAACTGATGTGGTGACATCATACATCAGTTTCTGTGAGAACATGTGTGTGCAGACCAAGACCTTCTGCACCTTTGGGAACAACAAGCCATGGTTCACTCCACATCTCAGGAATCTGCGCAGGGACAAGGAAGAAGCTCACAGCAGTGGAGATTGGGAGCGGTACAGGCAGGCCAGGAACAGACTAACAAAGGAGATCAAGGCAGCCAAGAGAAGCTACAGTGAGAAGCTGAAAAACAGCCTTTCTACGGGTGACACTTCGGCTGTATGGACTGGTCTGAGAAACCTGACTGCCTACAGAAGCCCCACCACCCTTCCTGAACAAAGTCCTCGCCTGGCTAACCGTCTGAATGGCTTCTACTGCAGACATGACAAGAAGCCATTCACACCTCAAACCAACTCCTCCACATCCCATTCAGGAACAGGTTCGACCAGTAAAGCAACCAACCCCCTACCTTCAGATCCTCTGCCTGCACTAAAGATCTCTGAGGAAGATGTAAACAGGCTCTTTCAGCGCATGAAAACAAAGAAAGCTGGAGGACCTGATAACGTCTCCCCATTTTGCCTGAAAGCCTGTGCAAATCAACTCGCTCCAATCTTCACCCGGATCTTCAACAAGTCACTGGAGAAGTGTGAGGTCCCCTCCTGCTTCAAACGATCCACCATCATCCCAGTGCCCAAGAAACCCACCATCCTAGGATTAAATGACTACAGGCCTGTAGCCCTGACGTCTGTGGTCATGAAATCCTTTGAGCGGCTGGTGTTGAAGCACCTGAAAGACGTCACAGGCCCTCTACTGGACGCCCTGCAGTTTGCTTATCGAGCAAACAGGTCGGCAGATGATGCTGTTAACTTAGGTCTACACTTCATCCTGCAACACCTCGACCGCCCAGGGACCTACGCCAGGATCCTGTTTGTAGACTTCAGCTCGGCCTTCAACACTATCATACCAGACATCCTCCACCAGAAGCTCACTCAGCTCAACGTCCCAACCTCCACCTGTCAGTGGATCAACAGCTTCCTGACGGACCGACAGCAGCAGGTGAGACTGGGGAGCATCTTCTCCCGAACCAGATCAATAAGTACTGGTGCTCCCCAGGGGTGTGTTCTATCCCCACTCCTCTTCTCCCTGTACACAAATGACTGCACCTCAGCGGACTCGTCCGTGAAACTCCTTAAGTTTGCAGATGACACCACTGTCATTGGACTGATCCAGGACGGTGATGAGTCTGCATACAGACAGGAGGTGGATCGGCTGGTCCACTGGTGTAGTCAGAACTACCTGGAACTAAACCCACTCAAGACTGTGGAGATGGTGGTGGACTTTCGGAAAACACCACCTCCATACACCCCCCTCACCATCTTCAACAACACCGTGTCGGCTGTGGATCACTTCAGGTTCTTAGGAACCACCATCTCTGAGGACCTGAGATGGTCCTCACACATAGACACTCTTCGGAAGAAGGCCCAGCAGAGACTGTACTTCCTGAGGCAACTTAAGAAGTACAACCTTCCACAGGAGCTGCTGGTCATCTTCTCCACTGCCATCATTCAGTCTGTCCTGTCTTCATCCATCTCCGTGTGGTTCGGTTCATCCACAAAACAGGACAGGTCCAGACTGCAACGAACAATCAGGTCTGCAGAGAGAATCATCAGGGCTGACCTTCCCTCCATCCAGGACTTATACAGGTCAAGGGTCAGGAAAAGAGCTGCTAAAATCTCTGCAGACCCCACACACCCTGCACACAAACTGTTTAGGCTTTTACCTTCAGGTGGCGTTACAGAGCGCTGTCTGCTAAAACCAGCCGCCACAGAGACAGTTTCTTCCCCCAGGCTGTTTCTCTGATGGACTCTTGACCGTCAGAGGGTCCAGATCCATACCAGGAATATCAGCACTAATTCAACCATGTCTTCCTCTTTTGTTAAAACACTATGCATATAGTTACAAGAAAAAAACATTTGGCAGCAGGTGAAGAAACACGTCCAGTAAAGCTGGTTCTGATTCTGTAAAGATGAAAACTCTTTGACAGTCAGCAGGTCAAGTTCAGTTTAGAATATTATAAATTTGTCCATTAACCAGTTTATTATTTCTGTAAGCTCAATATTCACTTGACCAGACTGATTTTATTAAGTTTCTGTATTTAAACACATTCTTCAGGACCTGTCCAAAAGCCCTCAGAGGTTATTCTGTCAGACCCTGATGACCCAGGATCTGCTTAGGATCAAACATGGTGCATCTGAGCATACATTTATTTTTGTATAAAAACAAAACAACATTTTGAATTTTGGGAATTTATTCAACTGACAGGCAGAGAATACCAAAGTTTCCCACAGAGCAACTTAAAAAGAATCAAATAAAAACAGGAGTAATGGCTAAAACTGAAATAAGCACAAGTCATTAACTGAATCCAGGATGAAGTCACAAAGGAAATGAGGCTTTAGAAACATCATCTGTATCCATTTAACTTTGGAAACATTCTGTTTGTGTCGGATTCCATTTAAACTCATCTGATTTCAGACATTAGAGGAAAAAACATCAGAATGAACGCCCATGAGCACAACAAGCTGCCTGACGTTTAATATAAAAACCATCAGAATAACATGTGGCCGTTTGATTCCAGAACCTCTCCGCCACGCCAGTAACATTCCTCAACACATTTCCATACCTGTAAAAATATTAGGTCTGTAAGATGCTCGGATTTTAAATAAATAGTATTTGTAAGTAACATCAGATTTTTTGCCATTTGGTGATAATGACAGTTTCAGTTCTGGAAGGAAAAGCTCAAACTGTTCATATCCTGGTCCGTTTGGAAGGATTTAGTGGCATCAAGTTTACAATCTGCAGCTGGGACGACTGGGAAGGCTGGGATGACTGGGACTGAGGTGAATCCTCAGGAGTAAAACTTGCTGTTGTTTATCTTCTTCTCCTTTGACCTGAAGTGGAATCATCACAGCGTTAGATTTCCAGCAGATCACTCTGTGGATCATCTGCCCATCAGATGATTCACAGTATTTTTGAATTTAAATTTAATTAAAGGTGATATAGACTTTATTGGTCACGAAACTTTAAAATCAAAAAACCATCTGATTTATTGTAAGTTAAATATGTTAAAAACAGAGAAAATGAGGCTAAAATGGTTCATATCGATGTTCTTCATCATGCTTTAACTGATGTGTTAGCAAAAAAAAATCACAATTAAATGACAATATTTATTTATAATCTGTCTCAAACAACACGCCCTCTAGTGGCAGCATCTGGTCTGACATCAGGAAAAGGGTCGTTTTATGCCACTCTGTGCCAGAACAATTATCATGATTCATGCTGCTCTCAAAATAGAATAGAATAGAATAAATCTTTATTGTCACTGAAAATTGTTGAGAAGAAGCTCAAAACAGTGAAACACAGTTTGGCATCCAGAGCAACTAATATGACAGCCACAGAAATCTTTTATAAAAAGTGACGCAGGACGATGGACCGAGTCTGATCAGGCCACTGGAGCTGACCAATCACAGTAAACCAGGTTTAAAGAGAGAGAGAGAGACTTCTTCCCTTAGGTAAAATTATTTGAACCAATGTTTTGTTTGTCCTTGTTTGTGTCTCCCTGGTCTGTCTCTTCAGTTTTCTTCATTAATATTTCCTGCTGTTATGGTCTCCCGTCTGTTGCATTAACCTGGTATAGATAGGACACGGACTGGAGGACACAGACTGCAGGAGGACACGGGCTGCTGGAGGACACGGACTGGAGGACATGGACTGGAGGAGGACACGGAAACCAGGCCAAGAGGTGAGAACCGGGCTGCACAGTCACCAGGTGAAGGGGCTAACGCAGAAGCTTCTGCCCGTATCAGTGAGACCTGCTTTCCACCGTGGTATGCAGGCTGCAGCATTTCCAGGGACATTTGCCGGGCCTGCTCTACAGGCAAAGATGCCGGCCGGAGTCCGTTCTCCACAGGGCGGTGACGTGAGGGAGGCGCATGGGGTTGGTCGCAGCTGAGAGACTGCTGCAGGACAGTTGGACCTATCCGCAGTCTCTGTGCCCTGGGTTCTGATCCAGTTGCTCCCCCTTTTTTTTAAGAACCTCCTGTTGTGAAGGTCAGGCATAGCAGCTTGGGCCACTTCCCACATCCACTGCCAGGACAGGGTACTGGTAGAGTAAACTCTGTCTTCTTAGGAGACCAATAAAAATTTTACTTATGTGTGGAAATATGTAGAAATTAGTTAAAAGATAATAAAACTGCTTTTGTAAAAAGCGTATTTTGGAAAAAAAAAGCTCTTTGGATTAAAGGATTAAAGGAAATTAAGTTCTCTCACTATAAATATAAATAGTGGCATTATTAAGAAAAAGTAGCATTAAATTAAAACAGTGAATTTTAAATTAGGTCACAATGGAGGAAAATTCAAACTCAAACTAAATTTTAACACAGTCGATAAAGAAATGAACATTTTCACCAGAACTTCTAGCTGAGCTGGTTTTCTTTGACTGATATTTGAATAGTTTTTAGTCCCATGTTGTATTTCCTTTGTAAGGAATTGATGCAGCTGTACCTGTGCCTCTCGCTGGACTCCCTGACGAGCTGGTTCGGCTGGTGAGGAAGCGTGGAGCGCTGGAGGTTGCTGTGTGTGTCGTACAGGAAGGGCTCGCTGTTCTCGACCTGCTTCTTCCTCAGCTGGCTGGAGGATGAGTAGAGCTCTTCCTCGGCTCTCTAAACAGGATCAGACAGTCAGGAGGCCACAGTGGCACACAGGAAGCTTCCTACTGAGCGCGCTCACTCACCCCTGCCTGCTGCACGCTGATGAAGATGAGCAGAGACGCCAGCTCCAAGTTTTCATTGTAGCCATTCTTCAGAGGCACCGAGCGGTAACCTGAGAAAACAGAAAAGGTCCAGATTCCTGTTGGTGCCCAAAACCTTTTCACATCAAACTAATCCATGATGATTATCTGATCATGAACAACCATAATAGTGTAAGAGTACTGGATCATCTCCAGCTGACATAATCAGAGTAAAGAACATTAATTATATTAAACCAATTCAAAGGTTTCTGTTCACTTTATTCTGCTGGTTTTTGCTTGATTATTTTTATGTTTTGGTGATTGTTCTGTTTTTCTCCAGCAGCACCACCTTAAAGGTGGAGAACACCAACAAAGCAATGAAGTATTCTGGAGAAAGCATCCTACTCCAAACTCACGCAGGCTCTCTTGTTGTAAATTTATTAAATAAAATACCAAATTAATTTAGTTTTAAAGAACGAGAAAGGCACATTTTAGGTAAATCTTCATTGTTGTGAAATGTATGTTTTCTGGAAACTGAACACCGAAAGAAGCTGCCTTTGCACGAAGACATGTTTGCGTTCCCACCTGAGCGGATGCCTTTGACAGGAAATGTGGCCTGAGCCAGGAAGTTGGGGTCTGAGAACATGTCCTCCTCGTTGACCACAAAGCGAAGGAAGGTGAGCTCAGGCTCGTAGACGGTGAACTCCACAGGTTCTGCTGGGGCTTTCCACACCGGGTTCAGACCATTATCACCTGCAGATGTTAGACAGCACTGCAGCAGCTCTTACAGGAGAAAATCTTCACACTCAGACATCCCAGAACAACGTTGTCTTACGGTAAACAATGGTCTTGAACTTCTCCTCCGAGTGTCCACACAGCTCGACCTCCACAAACGGGCTGGCGATGCTGCGGCCGGGTTTAGGGAGATGCCTGGCAGCGATCACCTGCATTCAAATAAAAGCCCGCTGGGTTCTGTTGTTCCATTCAGGCCATCTGTGGATGTTGTTCCAGTGAAACACTTACCTTGATTTTGATGTTGTACTGGACTTTCTTCTTCTGCTGATGAGGATCGTAGCTGTCGGAGCGCATCATCTCGGGCTGCAGCACGTACCCGGTACATCCGTTCAGGCTGAAGAGGGCGCTGTTCAGCTGGGTGTATTTATCTAGGTGCAAGAAGGCATAACCATTGGTTCGGGTCACCTTTCTAGAAACCAGCACTTCGATTCTGAATCAAACTTTCATCAAACAGAAAAATGAAACTCGTCTGTGATAATTCAGTCTCAGCTTCTTTTTCTAGAGTTTAATTGTTGTTGTAGGGGGAGTGGTGGCCTAGTGGTTAGAGAGCTGGTTCAAATCCCACAACCTGCCACTGGGACCCTGAGCAAGACCCTTAGCCCCTGAATGCTCCCCGGACGCCGCATGATGGCAGCACCGCTCGCTAAGGGATGGGTTGAATGCAGAGGATAATTTCTCCATTGTGAGATCAATAAAGTCTAAATTATTATTAATTATTATTAATAGGTGTGAAGCTAAAAAAAAGAAACCAAAGTTTTTAAAGGTCAAATTCATTCTCAATTTTAAATGGATAATCCCACCAGACGGACTTATTTTTTACTTTTCCTTTCAACTTTAGTTAACTTTATTACAGTCAGAAAATTTTAATCAGCTCCATTCGTCTTTGATTTTCCTCCATGGAACCTAAAGCGCACAGATCATAATGTTTTAGAGCCAGAAAACTCATCAACATCAGAGTATTGAAAAGAACTAAATCTGAACCTTTTCACTGTCAAAACAGAGAAGCAGTTTTACAACAAAAATGGCTTCTACAGGCCCGATTGTCTTAAAAACAGGAAGTGAGGGCCATCCATGGCTGATGATGTAACATCTGGATCCAGAGCTTCTGATGGACTATTGCTTTTCGTAGGACACACCCTGCTATCCTGGAGACACCAGAAAACAACCAAATATGTCTGAATGGTTCCCATAAATCTTTCCTCATTCTCAGGGTGTTTCTGCGCCATCTCACGCTGTAGAGTGGACTCATTGGACCGGACTGACACCGCTACTGACATGTTTTTCCTGCGTTTTACTAACCTGGTTTTAAAGAAAGATATTTGACCCATAGCAGCAATAGCAGTACTGGATGTAGCTGAATAGTCAACAGAGGTCCTCCAGCATGAAGAGTAGCTGCATGGGACCAGAACATTTCCCCCCAGAACATAAAGTTTTGTACCTGCAGTCTGGTAGTTCAGAGCCACCATGTGGCAGCCCACAGCCCACAGTGGGTAGGGGTCGTAGTTGGAGGACTCCACTCGCTGGCCTTTAGGGTAGATTCGACTCAGAGCTTTGCGGTTGTATCGCAGGAAGTCCTTAGTGCGGCTCTTCCCTGGTATCTTGTTCTCCACGAAGGAGCGAATCTCTTTGTAGCTGTAGCTGTCTACACAGAGAGAGGGCTGCATTAGGAGCTTGCATGAGGCTAGGGGTTTTCAATCATGCAAGCTGAATCATTTAAGTTTCCCAAAAACGTCACTGTGTGCAAAATTAGGTCCAAATCTTCTTAGTAACGGAACATTTACAGGAGAAAGTTAGTCACATGCTAAACTAAGGAGAGGAGACCAAACGTTTGACCAGTCAGTAAAAGCTGCCTCGCCCTGTTTTTCCTTCTACTCCCCCTCTGGGTGAAGTTTCTGAACACCAAAACCGTTGTTGGATTGGATCATCTGTTTGTATGGAGCACCGGGTCAGAGCGACATCTGCCAGACTGAAAAGAATGCTTGAACTTTTAGTAAATGCAAGCAAGAAATTACATCAAGAACAATTTGATTAATGTGTTAGACTTTCAGGAAAATTGATTTTCTATACTTCTCCCTCCTTTTTCCATTACAGATCTCTGTTTTGGACCGGGCTTTTATTGTTGAATACACTTCAGAAAAATTCATAAAATATTTTGGTAAAAAAAACGTTTTTTAGAGAGTGTGTGAAATATTTTTAGTTTATCCAGCTAGTTGTGAGATTATTTTTAAGGATCTGAAAATAAATCTTAAAGTACAGGATATAGGTGAGTGTAATTAAAGAAAAACAGAGTTTAACTGAGTGATCTTGTGTAGTGATGGAAAGGTTGCAGAAAGGCTCATTGTGTCACAGCTGCAGCCTGAAAACCAACAACAGGTAGAAGAGTTCAGTTTAAGCTCACCTGACATGAGCAACAGATTGATCCTTCATGTTAGAATCAAATCAATCCAGTCATGAATAGATTCAAGTTAAATAACATTCATTCTGATTCAGTTCTTGTCCTTCCCTCCCGTCTGAGGAGATTATCACGTAACATTGAACCATCTTTAGCGGCCAGTTGCATTGTTTCCACTCTGAAACATCAGTCCCTTCGTTGGGACAGTTGTGGTTTGGAGTGACAGCAGCACAGGAAGTGCTTCAGATGGTTTTCCTTTGGTCACATCCTGTTTGCTTAACATTAAAAAGATGAAGGTAGCTCCGTGCTGACTGAGGAACGTTAAATCTGCAGCTTGAACGCTACGTTATGGAGTTAAAAAGGCTCGTTGTCTCCTTTTATCATTCAAACACAGCTGCTGTAAATAAACCTGCTCTAAAGATCTGGTAATGCTATTTTAATTTAGGATTATATGATGTAGCTGTATTCAGTCTGTTTTTTCAACATCCAGTACTGAGACCGATTCTGGTTTAGTTTGAGGTAGTTTGCATTATCTGCACCTTAAACAGAAAAAACTGCTCCTAAGATTTACTTCTTCATTTTACTGGGAACAAGTTCTGATTTACATTCAAAAGTCCAGCTACCAGCTGCAAGTTCTGGGCCTGAAAGACCTGAAGACAGTGGGTTTTGTCTCTGGACGCGTTGCAGGTTACTGGATTTCAGAGAATAAACCTCGGGAGGAAGGAGGATCTGGAAGATTTTACTTTGTGTAAAAATATTAGCAGAGCGTATGAATTCTGAAATCATGAAGCTTTAGACAAACCAAACTACAACAAAGATAAGCTGCAGGGCCTGCAGCACCAAACCTCTTAGAAGCTAAAAATATATATTTATTATATTTACAAGCTTTAACACCCAAAAGTATTCATACCTCTTGGACTCTTTGCCATTTAGTCACAATAACTCAAAACCTTAATGTATTTTATTTGGACTTACAGTTAAGCCCAAAATGATTCATAGCCCTGGAGAACTAATGTTTAATCTTTTTATTCTCTGCTGACAGGAAGTTATATTAATGTTTTAGCAGACTCGCCTTAAGGCACTAAGACAAGGACCCAAGTGGTCCCAGAAACAGAAAAAGTCTCTAATAAATAAATACATACATTTGACAGCACTTGTTAATAAATAAATAAATTCAAATGAGTGAATTATTTTGAAAAAATCCGGATGTTGTGCTGGTTCTGTTTCCTGGTGGTGCGGTATGATCCATGCATAGTGACTCCGGCATCAAGGAACAATAGACTCTGGTGGAATTAGATGGTCGTCCGCACGGAGTTGGGTTTCAGGTATCGGCCTGGTAAAGACCAAACCATGAGAGGGGCAGCTAGTCACTGCGTTTTGGAGTGGCCCACCCACAGCCCCGACTAGAATCTGATAAGAGTATCTGTGAAGGCAGCTAAAGATTAGGGTGATGGCAGGGAGTCCATCTTTGGGGACGTTTTGGTTGAATGAAAGTAATTTTACAACTGTATGTGACAGACCAACACAGTGTAGTCAACAGTTGTGAAGTGGAAGGAAAATGATTCATGGTTTGCTTTTTTATACAACTAAAAATCTGAAAAGTGTGGTGTGCATTTACATTCCACCCCCCTGAGTCAATACTGTGTGCATCTGTGAACATCAGTTTTTAAATCTCAGCACGGTTTTTCTATCTAATTTAGGTCTGGACTTTAACTAGGCCATTCTAACATCTAAACCATCCGTAGCATCTCTGGCTGTATGTTCAGGGTGGTTCTCCATCTAGAAGGTGAACCTCCACCCCAGTCTCCAGTCTTCTCCAGCCTCTACTTATAGGATCGATTGATGTTTTAAACTGAATAAAGACACCAAAGGGAAAACATCTCAGATGTGGTTTAAATTCTGTGATCATCAGATGTTATCTTTCATATATTATGTGTGATTACACATTAAATGTTCAGGTTATGAGTAAAAGTTCTTAAAAAAAGTTGCATTTCACTTTGTATGCAGTTCATGCATCAGTGAATCATGCATCATCAATTCACCGAATCGGTCCTTCTCCTTGCTACGAGGCTGGCAGTAGACCACCAGATCAGACATCTCCATGGCAACCTCTGCTTTCTTCTCCACTTCCTCCTGTTGTCTCATCTGAATTTGGACAGAAAGAACAACAACTTCCTGTTTGTACAGTCACGCCAACAGACCACCAGCGATACATCATTGGTGTTTTGAACACCAGTCTATGACTTAAGTGTTAAACCAGCCTGAGAGCACAAAGATCTCTATTTAAGAGACAGGACTCCTCGTGGTACACAGTCTCCCAAAGAATTAACAAACATTTATGTTCTATGATGTTTTTCTATTTTCTAGTAATTTTACATGTCTCTTTTGTCTCTTTCCAAACTGCTTCAGGGCTTCTTGTAGTCAGGAAATGAAAACGAAATGAAATCTTTCCAACATGTTGTGCTCCTTCATGAAGGTTAAGTACAATGTTCCTTTGTTGATTTGTTGCTGGAACCAGGTTTTAACTGGTTATCCAGCTCATTTTTCCACAGCCAGAGAACCAGCTCCTTGTTTGAACAACTCTTTCTTGTCTTATTTTATGCAGAGCATCACTGCACACAGACACTATTTACAGAGCCTTGCCAAAGTATCATCACCCTTGCGACTTTCCAACTGGAAAGAATCTGATACTTAGGGCTTATTTATTTCTTAAGACGTTTGTACTTTGTGCTCCGTAGATTACTGTAAATAAATGCTGTGTGACTGCAGTATCTCACATCCTCCAGCAGTAAGGAGGAACGATCCTGCCATAATTAAGAACAATTACAGAAATAAATAAATGACTCAATAAAATAATTACAAGGCCAAAGGGTAGCTAGAAATCTAAATTAGTATGCCATTAAATACAACAAAATAATAAAAAGAAGAGATTTATTATTTATTTATTGATCCAATTTTTCATATATATATATATATATATATATATATATATATATATATATATATATATATATATATATATATATATTTCTACTTTAATCCACTATTTTTATTTAAACCACTAATTTTCAAATCATATTTTTTTTCTTGAACTTTGTTTATTTTGTTAGGAATAACCTTTATTAATCGGCTCATAGCTGTTTATTCCCTTTTATGCAGTAGTGAAGTAAAGTATAAGTTCTAAAGTTTCCCTTCTGTTACAATAGGATAAGAATGCTCATAAACATACAGAACAAGGACAGATGACTCAAGGATTGTCATAAATGACCTGAAGCTGGGGCACTGGGGAAGATAGTGGAGCAGCTGGTATTATTGGTTTGATTAGAAAGCTACAGCACACTCAGATTAAGTGTGGACACCCGCTACTACACAACCTAACAGATAGACACCACAATGGTGACACATAGTCTACTGATAATCACTGAGGGAGAGCACATCCATTGCATTGGATTGCCAGATATAAAACTGTATGTGACCTTCTATCGGGGCTCTTCATCATCCTCTAACAGACGGTCCGAGACGGGAGCCTCAGCGCTGATCTCTGTAATCATTCCTCTGCCTTAACTTAGAATAAAAAGAGCTAAAAGTTAGAAACTGGTTGAGAGTCGTTCCTTTAAGAGTCTTTAGATAGAGTGTGTGATCGCTTCATGGGGAACAAGGACCGGAGGAGCTCCGAGGCGTCTGACTGCCAGCAGGGGGCGGTAGCCTCGGACAATTTAATACAAGTGGATTTCTTGCCGTTTTATTTTTCCTACCCCTTTTATTTCTTTCAAATTTATTACCACTCAAATATATTTAAAACATGTTTTTTTCCTTAAAAATATATAATTTTTCAAATTAATTTACTGTCCTTTTATTTCTTAAGCACTGATAGATTTTCCCATCTAACATACCCGTTATATTTTTTAACCCAACAGATTTCCCTGAGCCCATTTATTTCCATCTATCTTTTTTACATTTTCCTCCTCAACATGAGGTAGAAATGTAAATACAAACGTTGCAGGACTGAGGTCCAGCTTCTAGGAAGTGGCTGCTGTGCCTCTGCCTGCTTCTGAAAAGGAGCTAGCAGAAATGGCTAACTTAACTTCTGTCATGTTGCTAAAGAAGTCAGGAGCATTGTGGATTTGGTGGTAGATAGCGCTGTTGGTCGGGATAATTTACTGTATCCTGTTGACTCTAACTGAGAGAATACTTCAGTTTGCCGAAGTACAAAGAGGAAGTCACGTTTTCGGACGCGCTTTAGTTAGCCGTTTATGCTAGCTCCTTTTCAGAACCAGGCAGAGGCTCAGCAGCTACTTCCTAGAGGCTGGACCTCAGCCAATAGGAGAGAAGCTGAGGCGATGACGTAAGTCCAAAGACCGCCCCCTCTGTCTCAGTCCCGCCCCGTTCGGATTTACATTTCTTCCTCATGTTGAGGAAAACACAGCACAGCGAGCAAGTAATGTAAGAAAGATAGATGGAAATAAATGGGCTCAGGGAAATCTGTTGGGTTAAAAAATATTCAATTCAGTACAACAGGGGTATGTTAGGGGGGAAAATCTATGAGTGCTTAAGAAATAAAAAGGACAGTAAACTAATTTGAAAAATAATGTATTTTTAAGGAAAAAAAAACATGTTTTAAACATATTTGAGTGGTAATAAATTTGAAAAAAATTCAGTTTCAGTTCAATTCAGTTTATTTATATAGCGCCAATTCACAACACATGTCGTCTCAAGGCACTTCACAAAAGTCAGGTTCATACATTCCAATTAATCTTAATCATTGAACAGTGCAGTCAGATTCACTTATTTATTCAAATTGGATAAAAAGTTTTTCTATCTAAGGAAACCCAGCAGATTGCATCCAGTCAGTGACCTGCAGCATTCACTCCTCCAGGATGAGCATGTAGAGACAGTGGACAGTCACTGGCGTTGACTTTGCAGCAATCCCTCATACTGAGTATGCATGTAGCGACAGTGGAGAGGAAAAACTCCCTTTTAACAGGAAGAAACCTCCAGCAGAACCAGAACCATGCTCAGTGTGAGCAGCCATCTGCCACGACCGACTGGGGGTTAGAGAGAACAGAGCAGAGACACAAAGAGAACAAAGAAGCACTGATCCATATAAATATGGATCAGTATTTCCTACCCCAAATAAAAGGGGTAGGAAAAATAAAACAGCAAGAAATCCACTTGTATTAAATAAACAAAGGAAAAATATAGAGTTCAAGAAAAAAAAATGATTTGAAAATTTGTGGTTTAAATAAAAATTGTTGATTAAAATAGATATATATATATATTTAAATGTGAATAATTTATCAATTATTGAATAAATCCCTTTTTTTATTTTTGTTGCATTTATTGGCGCACTAATTTATATTTCTAGCTACTTTTTGGCCCAGTAATTATTTTATAGAGTCAATTTATTTATTTCTGTGTTTATTCTTAATTATGGCAGGATCGGTCCTCCATACAGCAGGGGGTCGCTTAGTTTATTCTGGATAGGCCAGGGGTGATAATCCAAAGTGGAAACCACAGCCAATGGAAACAGGATGTGACTTTGAATGTGGTTCCTTTTGTGTACCTCAGTACTTTGTTTTATGTGCTGGTTTAGGTGTTCTGACCGTTTGAAGGCAGAACCAAAGCGGTTCCGGCTGCTTTGGCTGAGGTTTTTTTTCCATCAAGATTCCCTAACAGTCCATGCTGGACTATTTTATATACAGACCAGTTGGTCTTTTTAATTTTTAAAGTTTCAATGTTTTGATATTTGTCCTGTTTCTGGATGATGCAGCAGCACTTCCTCACCTCTTGCTCCCGGTGGTACTGTTTGCTCATCTCCCTCTGGGTTATGTCCCAGGCTGCCTGGTACCACTCAAACAGCTCCTCCAGGGTGCCGGTGGCCAGGTCAAACTGCACACTATCCTGCTCCTTGTTCTGCAGGGTCAACACGTGTGGCTTCCCATATTTACCGTTCTTCACTGCAGACAAAGAGGGACAGACAAGTAGTGAGGCGACAGTGTGGAACCAGTGCTGGAAATCTACCCTATAGTCCTCATGGACATAACGGCCACATTCATTTGGGGGTTTTCATACTTTGAAAAGTCTGGGTAGAATAAGGATACAACCAGCAACTACCTGCACTAGTTTGTATTTACTGTGGATTTTCTCCGGTCCTCACAAGGTCAAAGTTTTACATACAGCCTCAAATGTATTGATGCACCACCACTAAGATTTGGTAAAATGTCTCTTAGCAGGTTAGCGGAGAGCCTGCACAATCTTTGGTGGCCATCAACAAGCTTCTGGCATCATTATGGCCCGATATCGAACCACTTCTCTTAATCTGAAACAGTAGACATTAAAAATTTAACATTTAAACAGAATCCATAAATTTTGAGTAGGGTCGAGGTCATTCCAGAAACTTAAAGTTAACCGTGCAGAAAATAACTGCAGGTGCAATAATGGGTGTGTTGCACGCTGTCTTCAAAGATTGAATGTTCAATGGATAACAGGCACAAAAGCGGTGCATATGGAAAGCTGTTTCATTCAAAATTAAATAAATAAATATTGCTATTGATAAATTATTAATAAATATTCCATGAAATAAAACAAAATAATTATCTTAAAAGAAATTTTTATGTTAAGTCAAGTCAAGTCAAGTTTATTTATAAAGTGCTTTTCAGCAAGAAGGCACTCAAGGCACTGTACATAAGGAAAAACATTACAATGATACAGAAAATCAAACAGAGGTAAAAAATAATAGAATAATGGATAAGAAAATGAAAGGAAAGTTGGACTGAAAACTTTAATGTTTAGAGGGCCCAGTCAAAGGCCACTCTAAACAAATACGTTTTTAATCTTGATTTAAAGCAATTTAGGGTTTTGGCGCTTTTCCAGTTTTCTGGGAGTTTATTCCAGATTAGTGGAGCATGAGAACTAAAAGCTGCTTCTCCATGGTTGGTTCTGGTTCTGCAGAGTAGATTTGAGCCAGAAGACCTGAGAGGTCTGGGTGGTTGATACACCGACAACAAGTCTGTAATGTATTTTGGTGCTAAGCCATTCAGTGATTTATAGACTAACAGAAGTATTTTAAAGTCTATTCTCTGAGCTACAGGGAGCCAGTGTAGGGACTTTAGAACCGGGCTGATGTGCTCCACTTTCTTAGTTCTAGTGAGGACGCGGGCAGCAGCGTTCTGGATCAACTGCAGCTGTCTGATCCACTTTTTAGGCAGACCTGTGAAGACACCGTTGCAGTAATCAATTCTACTAAAGATGAACGCATGAATTAGTTTTTCAAGGTCCTGCTGAGACATTAGTCCTTTAATCCTGGAGATGTTCTTTAGGTGATAGAAGGCTGACCTTGTTACTGTCTTTATGTTCCTCTGAAGGTTCAGGTCTGAGTCCATCACTACACCCAGGTTTCTAGCCTGACTGGTGGTTTCTAGCTGTATTAACTGAAGCTGTGTGCTAACTTTTAAACGCTCTTCCTTTGGTCCAAAGATTATTACTTCAGTTTTGTTTTGATTCAGCTGAAGAACATTTTGGCCCATCCATGCATTGATTTCTTCTAAGCATTTACCTTGAATGGGTTCATAGTCACCTGGTGACATCGTAACGTATAGCTGTGTGTCGTCTGCATAGTTATGATAACTTATGTTGTTGTTTATTAAAATCTGAGTTAGGGGGAGCATGTAGATATTGAATAGGAGGGGCCCTAAGATGGACCCTTGGGGAACGCCACAGGTGATTTTTGTTGTCTCTGATGTAAAGTTACCTACTGATACAAAAAAGGCCCTGTCCTTCAAGTAGGATTTAAACCAATCAAGTGCTGTACCAGAAAGGCCGACCCAGTTTTCCAGGCGCTCTAATAAAATGGAGTGATCAACATTGACGAATGCTGCACTAAGGTCCAATAATACCAGCACCGTGGTTCTTCCACAGTCTGCATTTATACGGATGTCATTGAACACCTTGACAAGAGCAGTCTCTGTACTGTGGTGAGCAGGAAGCCTGACTGGAAGACATCGAAGCGGTTGGTCATTGTTAGGAAGTTGTTTAGCTGCTGAAACGCAGCTTTTTCAATAATCTTACTGATGAAGGGGAGGTTTGATATAGGCCTGTAGTTCTGTAGTAGCAGCTTGTCCAAGTTGCTCTTTTTCAATAGAGGTTTGATAATTGCTGTTTTCAGGGCCTGGAGGAAAACACCTGACAAAAGGGACGTGTTTAGTATTAGTTAAATCAGATGTTATTACGGGCAAAGCTTTCTGAAGGAAAGCTGTGGGTAAAACATCGAGAGCAGGAAGAGGAGCTTAGTTGCTGTATGATTTCTTCTAAGTTTTTATAGTTTATTTGGTGAAATTGGGACATTTTGTCAAAATCAGCTCTAGTTGGAGACAACTTTGGTTCTGGAGTTGATGTGGATGTGCTGACTGCCCCTCTGATCTTTTGGGTTTTTTCAGTGAAGAACTTAGCAAATTCATAAGTAAAATAAAATAAAATAAGATAAAAATTCTTTTAACATAATTATTTTGTTTTATTTCATGGGGATATTTATTTATTTCATGGAATATTTATTAATAATTTATCAATAGCAGTATTTATTTATGTATTTAATTTTGAATGAAACAGCTCTCCATAGGTGCAGACCGCCCTATTTAAATGAGGAAATTGCTTGTGCTACTGGCTGGCTGTTACTGTCCCCAGAGGATCTAGAAAAAGTGAACAAAAGCTGTGGCGCTACAAGCATGCAGGGGCTGTTCCCTCTCTGTTCATTTCTGCAGGGCACCTCTGAGTGCATAATTGCGCAAGCAGAAGGCTGAGTGTGAAGTTGTTCTGTGAGGAGATGCTTTATGTTTGTGGTCGGGACGGACCCAGTGAGGCAAAGACTAGATCCTGCTTCGCGTTTAATCAGAACGATGAATTACAGGCTATTGTGCAGCAGGGCAGCACTGTGGCCCATCGGTCGGTGCTGCGTCTAGGCTGACAACACCACAGCAGCGCAGAGCTTGTTAACTGGGTTGCTCAATGTAACTCGCAACGATTGCAGCTTAGAAATCGGCCAATCAGTATTAACAATAACAAATACAAATATGTCTGTCAATTGATTTTATTTATTGTCTCCGTTGAACTTTTGAAAGTATATGTTTGAAGATTTTGGAGTTTATCATAAACAGCCACAATATTTAAGCCTGATATTAGTAACATAAATAATGTTTGTTGTAGGAGTTGGCGATCTGTATATTATAGCTTTGCTAAATCCATCTGTTTCAGGTTTGATAAATCGCATTGCGGATGGCATAGGATTTGCAAAACCTCGCCCCATAAATTTACATGTTTGGGTCATTAACATATGTTTTGCATATTCAATTCAATCAAATTCAATTCAGTTTATTATAATTTATATAGCGCCAATTCACAACACATGTCGTCTCAAGCCACTTTACAAGAATTCAATCCAATCATACAGATTTCAAGTCAGGTTCATACATTCCAATTAATCCTAACTATTAAACAGTGCAGTCAAATTCAGTTTATTATTCTCGTACTCGTCGTCTTCCGCTTTATCCGGGACCGGGTCCCTAGACACCTCCTCCAGCTCCTCCGGGGGGAGCCCAAAGTGTTTCCAGGCCAGCTGAGAGACATAGTCCCTCCATCGTGTCCGGGGCCGTCCCCTGGGCCTCCTCCCGGTGGGACGTGCCTGGAACACCTCCCGAGGAAGGCATCCGGGATAGAAGCCCGAGCCACCTCAACTGGCTCCTCTCGATGTGGAGGAGCAGCGGCTCTACTCTGAGCCCCTCCCGGATGGCCGAGCTCCTCACCCTATCTCTAAGAGAGTGCCCAGCCGCCCTACAGAGGAAGCTCATTTCAGCCGCTTGTATCCAGGATCTCGTTCTTTCAGTCATGACCACAAAGTTCATGGCCATAGGTGAGGGTAGGAACGTAGACCGACCGGTAAATCAAGAGCTCCGCTTTTTGGCTCAGCTCTCTCTTCACTACAACGGATCGGCACAGCGCCCCCATTACTGCGGCAGCCGCACCGATCCGTCTGTCGATCTCCCGC
Source organism: Crenichthys baileyi (assembly GCA_036173005.1). Classification (NCBI taxonomy): domain Eukaryota; kingdom Metazoa; phylum Chordata; class Actinopteri; order Cyprinodontiformes; family Goodeidae; genus Crenichthys; species Crenichthys baileyi. The sequence goes on from JAHHUM010001757.1 coordinate 577,925, forward strand.
TCCATTCTTCCCTCACTTGTGAACAAGACCCCGAGATACTTGAACTCCTCCACTTGAGGCAGGAACTCCCCTCCAACCTGAAGAGGACAAGCCACCCTTTTCAGGTCGACAACCATGGCCTCGGACTTGGAGGAGCTGATCTTCATCCCAGCTGCTTCACACTCGGCTGCAAACCGCCCCAGCACATGCTGTAGGTCTTGGCTAGAGGGGGCCAGCAGGACCACGTCATCTGCAAAAAGAAGAGGCAAAATCCACGGGTCCCCTCCAGCCCTTGGCTGCGCCTAGAAATCCTGTCCATAAAAATTATGAACAGGACCGGTGACAAAGGGCAGCCCTGCTGGAGTCCAACATGCACCGGGAACAGGTCCGACTTAGTGCTGGCAATGCGGACCAAACTCCTGCTATGCTTGTACAGAGACCGGATGGCCCCTAATAAAGGGCCTCCCGATTCCATACTCCTGGAGAACCCCCCACACGGCACCACGAGGGACACAGTCGAATGCCTTCTCCAGGTCCACAAAACACATGTGGACCGGTTGGGCAAACTCCCATGAACCCTCGAGTGCCCTGTAGAGGGTATAGAGCTGGTCCAGTGTTCCACGGCCGGCATGAAAACCACACTGCTCCTTCTGAAGCCGAGGTTCGATTTTCTGCTGGACTCTCCTCTCCAATACCCTGGCGTAGGCCTTACCCGGGGAGGCTGAGGAGTGTGATCCCCCTGTAGTTGGAACACATCATCTGGTCACCCTTCTTATGAAGGGGGACCACCACCCCAGTCTGCCAGCCCGGAGGCACTGTCCCCAACTGGCAGGCAATGTTGAAGAGGTGAGTCAATCATGACAGCCCCACAACATCCAGAGACTTGAGGTACTCAGGGCGGATCTCATCCATCCCTGAAGCCCTGCCACTGTAGAGTTTCCCCCTCCTGAGGCGCCGGACGGTTTGCCAGAATTGCTTCAAGGCCAACCGGTAGTCCTTCTCCATGGCCTCACCAAACTCCTCCCAGGCCTGAGTTTTTGCCTCTGCCACAGCCCGTGCCGTGGCACGCTTGGCCTCACGGTACCCGTCAGCTGCCGCAGGAGTCCCACAAGCCAACCACAGCTGATAGGACTCCTTCTTCAGCTTGACAGCATCCCTTACTGCCGGTGTCCACCACTGGGTTCGGGGATTGCCGCCGCGACAGGCACCGGAGACCTTACGGCCGCAGCTACGGGCAGCAGTATCGACGACTTTATGTCTCCAACATCCCCTGGAATCTGGTCAAAGCTCTCCCGGAGGTGGGAGTTGAATACATCCCTGGCTGGGGGCTCTGCCAGACGTTCTCAGCAGACCCTCACTAAGCGTTTGGGCCTGCTGTCTGTCCGGCTTTCTCCTCTTCCAGCGGATCCAACTCACCACCAGGTGGTGATCAGTGGACAGCTCAGCCCCTCTCTTCACCAGAGTGTCCAAAACATGCGGCCGAAGGTCTGACGATACAACAACAAAGTCGATCATCGACCTCCTGCCTAGGGTGTCCTGGTGTCAAGTGCACTGATGGACACCCTTATGCTTGAACATGGTGTTCATTATGGACAATCTGGGACTAGAACAGAAGTCCAACAACAAAACACCACTCAGATTCAGATGGGGGAGGCCATTAGTCCTGATCACGCCTCTCCAGCTGTCACTGTCGCTTTAACCAGTTTATTATTCAAATTGGATAAAAAGTTTTTCTGTCTAAGGAAACCCAGCAGATTGCACCCAGTCAGAGACTTGCAGCATTCACTCCTCCTGGATGAGCATGTAGAGACAGTGGACAGTCACTGGCGTTGACTTTGCAGCAATCCCTCATACTGAGCATGCATGTAGCGACAGTGGAGAGGAAAAACTCCCTTTTAACAGGAAGAAACCTCCAGCAGAACCAGGCTCAGTGTGAGCGGCCATCTGCCACGACCGACTGGGGGTTAGAGAGAACAGAGCAGAGACACAAAGAGAACAAAGAAGCACTGATCCAGGAGTACTTTCTATGGGAAGGAAAAGTAAATGTTAATGGATGTAGCTCCTTTAGAGGCTTTATCTAGGAGAGAAAGACAGCTAAGCAGGTGAACTCTGAACCAGTTTTCAAATCTAGAGGATGAAAGGGAGCACATACAGTTAGTCACTGTAGAAGCTCAGCCAGTAGCTGTATGATAGTAAAGAATTACAATAGTCCAGCCTTGAAGTAACAAATGCATTGACTAGTTTTTCAGCATCAATCCTGGACAGGATATTTCTAATTTTGGCAATATTTGAGAGGTGAAAAAAGGAAATCTTAGAAACCTGTTTAATATGGGATTTAAATGACATGTCCTAGTCAAAGTTCACATCAAGGTTCTTTACTTTATTACCAGAGGTCAATTTAATGCCATCCACATTACTTCTTCATATCCCTTTTCGTACACATTCCATTAATTAAGGTCACATCTGAGGGTATGTATACTTACAAGTGTATACAAATGGATATTTTGTTTATATTATTAGTTTCTATTTAGGTTCAATTTTATATGTGGATATGTAATGTGGCGTTTGAGTTTAGACGGATGAATATGTTTGTTTTGATTGCAGTCTTTATTCTTTGTAATTATTGTTTACCGACCACTTTTTGTTGGTGGAATCGTCTGAAAAAATTAAATTCATTCATTTACATTAATTGATTGACTAACCAGTTTCTTTTTCAAAATGCTACTGAGAGCTAAGGGAATGGATGGCTCAACAGAGCTATGACTCTGTGTAAATTTAGCAACTGTACTAAAGAGAAACCTAGGATTATTCTTGTTCTCTTCTATTAAGGATGAAAAATAAGCTGTTCTAGCTTGGTGAAGTGTCTTTTTATACAACAGTAGGCTATTTTTCCAGATTAAGTAGGAATCCTCTAGGTGTGTAGAGCGCCATTTTCGCTCCAATTTTCTAACATTGTGCTTTAAAGTACGCAGCGCTGAATTAAACCAGAGAGCCAGCCTCCTATGAATAATTTCCTTCTTTTTCAAGGGGGCTGCATTGTCTAATGCACCACGCTGCACCAAGCTGCAGAGAGGAGTGTTAAACTACGACCCTGCTTCCTGGTCTGAACCCTGGGTTGTCAGAGGTTTGGAGAACTAATAAATACGGCCAGATTCCTAGAAAGAAGAGCTGCTCCATCCAAAGTGGGATGGATGTCGTCTCTCCGGATCAGACCAGGTTTTCCCCAAAATGTTTGCCAATTATCAATGTAGCCCACATTGTTTTCTGGACACCACCTAGACAGCCAGCGGTTGAATGACAGCATGCGGCTAAACATGTTGTCACTGGTTAAATCGGGGAGGGGACCAGAGAAAATGACGGTCAGACATTGTTTTGGCAAACTTACACACCGAAGCAACACTAACTTTGGTGACCTCCGATTGACGTAACCGGGTGTCATTACTGCCAGCGTGAATAACAATCTTACTGTATTTACGCTTATCCTTAGCCAGCAGTTTCAGGTAGGATTTAATGTCGCCCGTTCTGGCCCCTGGCAGACATTTGACTATGGTCGCTGGTGTCTCTAGTGCCACGTTTCTGACTATGGAGCTGCCAATTACCAGAGTTGGCTTCTCAGCGGGTGTGTCGCTGAGCGGGGAAAATCTATTAGAAACGCAGACGGGTTGGTGGTGACCTGTGGGCTGGGATCTAGGACTACTATCCAAGTCTCTATGGTCCAGATGCTGATTTGAGAGAGGGGTTGGACCTTCTTCAGTATTCCATCTGCTCTGTGCATTTCATCAGTACCATGCACCCACAGCAGACCACACCTGTCATATGTTCAGAGAGTCTCAACTTGACTCCTCCATTCTTCTTGTCATTGAAGCCAAACAGCTAAATTTTTGTTTGTCTGGCCTATAAACTGTTCTTGTCCATGTGGGCCACTGCAGATCTCAGCTGAGCTTAAAGGGGAGAAGTTTAAAGTAGGGGCTTCTTTCTTGGTCAACACCCTTTTAGGGCGAAGTAAAACAAACCCAAGCTGGTGCGTAAGGTTCTTGATTTTAACATTTATGGAAGCTGTTGGTTGTATCATCATTCCACCCTGGGAATGCATCATTAAAGGCCCAACATTAATATGACACTCATGCTGATGATGAAAGGATAGGACCTTCTGACTGGAACACCATGTAGAAGAGACCAAAATGTTGTGCTCTTACATTGTTTAAGTTAAACTAAGAAGCCTCATCTCAAAGGGGTGAGGGGGTGAAGCACAAAGCTCAGAGAAAGTCACCGCATCACTTACTGTTTTGGATGTTGTACATGGATATTTCCACAATGCCCTTACAAAGTTCACCCAGAGGGTTGTCTTCCATTTCCTGTGTTAACACACATCACACACACACACAATAGTTCCAGTTATTTTCAACAACGGTTTGACCTCCAGTCATGGTAACCCAAGCTCTGATCTTCACCTGAGCTTCAGTGTCAGCCTGGGCGTTGTTGGAGATTTCCTCCACATAGTTTGCAGGAAAGAACAGCTGCATCCGTCCGCCGTAGTCACCTTTCCACCTGAATTGAGCAGAATTTGTCAAAATTCTCAAATGTTTGATTTCTACAAATATAAAATGGACTGTGTTTGCGTCCCAGACCCAGAGGCCCAAAAGAGCAGGAGCCCCCTAGGGAGTGCTTTTATTTAATATCGGCACAAAAGGAAGCGAAGAATCAGAATAAACTTTAATGGCCAAGTTTGTGAGTGCAAACAACGAATGTGTCTAAACAGTTTGTGTGCAGAGTGTGTGGGGTCTGCAGAGATGTTAGCAGCCCTTTTCCTGACCCTAGACCTGCATAAGTCCTGGATAGAGGGAAGGTCAGCCCTGATGATTCTCTCTGCAGACCTGATTGTTGGTTGCAGTCTGGACCTGTCCTGTTTTGTTGATGAACCAAACCACACTGAGATGGATGAAGACAGGACAGACTGGATGATGGCAGTGGAGAAGATGACCATCAGCTCCTGGGGAAGATTGTGTTTCTAGTCTCAGGATTTCTCAGGAAGTACGGTCTCTGTTGGGCCTTCTTCTGATCACTGTCTATGTGTGAGGACCACCTCAGGTCCAGAGAAATGGTGGTTCCTAGGAACCGGAAGTGGTCCACAGCAGACGAAGAGGATGGTGTCTGCTATGGGCGGAGTTCTCTGGAAGTCCATTATTATCTCCACAGTTTTGAGTGGGTTTAGTTCCAGGTGGTTCTGACCACATCAGTGTACCAGCCGATCCACCTCCTGTCTGTATGCAGACTCATAACAGTGGTGACATCTACAAACTTCAGGAGTTTCACAGATGGGTCCACTGAGGTCCAGTCATTTGTGTCCAGGGAGAGGAGGAGTGGGGAGAGAACACACCCCTGGGGGGCGCTGGTGCTGATGGTTCTTGTGCGGGAATAAATGCTCCCCAGGCCTCACCTGCTGCTGCCAGTCCGTCAGGAAGCTGTTGATCCACTGACAGGTGGAGGCTGGGACTTTGAGCTGGATGAGCTTCTGGTGGAGGATGTCTGGGTTGATGGTGTTGAAGGTGGAGCTGAAGTCCACCAACAGGATCCTGGCGTACATCCCTGGGTGGTCGAGGTGGTGAAGGATGAAGTGAAAACCAAATTTCATTGCATCTCCTGCTGACCTGTTTGCCCAGTAAGCAAACTGCAGGGGGTCCAGCAGGAGGCCTGTGATGTCCTTCAGATGTTTCTGCACCAGGCGCTTAAAGGATTTCATGACCACCAACAGGGCTGTAGTCATGTACCCCATGTTGGTGTGTGACAGTGGAGCATTTAAAGCAGGACTTGTGACTTGTTAAAGATATGAGTAAAGATGGGAGTTAGTTGGTAAGCGCAGGTTTTCAGGTAGGCAGGGGAGACTCCATCAGGACCTGTAGCTTCTGCCCATTCAGACGCTAGAAGACCCTAATAACATCCTCCTCTCTGATCTTTAGTGCAGGTAGGGGAGGAGAGGAGATTGTAGCAGAATTCTTGGTGGGGAATGCAGGTGGATCCTGTGTGTGGAGGTGAGGTGTAAAAGGCTGGCAATCAAACCTACAGAAGAAACGGTTCAGATCCTCAGCCAGGCGTGGTGTCATCACAGCATGGGGGGTAGGACTGCTGTAGGTGGTACTAGTCTGCAAAGTCCTCCATACTGAAGTGCTATCATTAGCAGAGAAGCTGCTTTATTTTCTCACTTTAGGATATTTTAGCTAGCTTGATCTCCTTTGTCAGTTTGCTGCTAGTCTGCTTATACAGAGCCGGATCCTCACTGTGGTAGGCCTCATGTATGGGCTGAAGCAGCTGCCTCAGATGTGAAGAAAGCCATAGTTCATTGCTGCTGAAAATGCAAAAGGGATAGGTCTGCACACACATCTCTTCGCAGATGCTAATGTATGAAGTCACTACATCAGTTAGTTGATTTAAATCAGACAAACAGAAGGACTGCAAAAAGACCTCATTGAAAAACAAGAGATATAACAAAAGGACAAAGTGAAGAGGGAACTGAAGGAATTTGACCCAGAATAACAACATATATTAAAACACCAACAACCAAAATTAATAAAAATGCGACATAAAAAGGTGAAAAGTGATGATCCTAGTTATCAAACAGTGGAGCCTGATTCAGTTACTTATTCAGATTGGTTAGAAGTTTTTCTGTCTAAGGAAACCCAGCAGATTGCATCCAGTCAGTGACTTGCAGCATTCACTCCTCCTGGATGAACATGTAGAGACAGTGGACAGTCACTGGCGTTGACTTTGCAGCAATCCCTCATACTGAGCATGCATGTAGCGACAGTGGAGAGGAAAAACTCCCTTTTAACAGGAAGAAACCTCAAGCAGAACCAGAACCAGGCTCAGTGTGAGCGGCCATCTGCCACGACCGACTGGGGGTTAGAGAGAACAGAGCAGAGACACAAAGAGAACAAAGAAGCACTGATCCAGGAGTCCTTTCTAAGAAAAGCGAAACATTAATAGCTGTAGCTCCTTTAGAGGCTTCATCTAGGAGAGAAAGACAGCTAAGCAGATGAACTCTGAGCCAGTTTTCAAGGTTAGAGTCTGAAGAGAGCACATAGAGTTAGTCACAGTAAAAGCTCAGCCAGTAGCTATGTCTAGGAGAGAGAAAGGGTTAAACACTGAAAGACAGGGTCAGGTGGATCATCTTTAGATAACTGATTGTCAGTGCTGGAGTGAAATATCCCTTTCGTGTCTGCTATGTGACGGATAGTCTGTGTGAAAAGCCCAACGGCTGCTTTTCATACCTGAAAAAGTATAAAATACCCAGAATGAGCAGCACAGAAAAGCAGCAACAAAACCAGATACAGAAAATAAATGCTTTTAAGTTCAACAGCAACACAAATTTAGCCTGGTTGTGGCTGATTTCAGAAACTGGGAACATTACGGGTGCAGCACACATTGGGGGCATTTGATGTGCATCAACAATTATTTTGTATTCAACAACCCAAAGTTCTGATAAAACGCTCCATGTCTGGAGTCCAGTAGATGTTCTGTGTCAACAGAGTTCAGTACGGCGTGTCCAAAGTGTGTAAGATACACTGTGGTGCTGCTGATGTGCGTTCCCCTTTTTAGCAATGATGAATTCCGCTATTGTTTTAATATATTAACTAACCCTAACCCATAAAAATAAATATAAACTTGCTGAAAAAAATATTTTTGCTCCAACTGACTAAAGATTTTTATTTCTTTGCTGAAATTTCTAAATATTTCAGTCATGTTTTAGGCCAATTTTGACATCCAAATAATAAAAACATACTGGAATATTTATTTAAATGTTTATTTTGGTTTTACTGTGTGACAAATAACATAAAAAAACATTCAATTGTTTACAGTAATATCTTGATAAATAAGAACATCACTGAAAACTGTATTTACTTCAGTTTTTAAGTTTAACGGTGCAACTCATATTGATTTATTCAACAATATTTTCTATAAATAGGTTGCTGCAGTCCAATCCTTGTGAATGCCTTCCAAACCTTTTACCGGTCTTTGCTTCACAATTCTCCTTATGCACCTTATTCTACCAGAAGTTTTCCTTCCACTCAGTTTTCCATTATTACTGTTGGTTGCAGCACTCTGTGACCAGCCAGCTTCTTTTGTAATCACTTTTTGTAGCTCACCCTCCTGATGAAGGATGTCAGTGCTGTCTGCAGGTCTACTGTCGGTCAGCAGTATTTTTCATGATCGTGTAGACCATAATATCAACATAAAAGAACATTTGTAGATTAAAATCCTTTTTAATGGGCTGATTTAATGTTCTATTTTTCTGAGAAACTAAATGTTATGGTTTTACTTTATTGTAAGAGAGTGCTAAAAGTGGCCTTAAAAATAATTTTAGACTTGGAATTTCAGAATTATTATTATCTTTCGAAACTGGCAAACAGCAAGGAATATCTCTGATTACATGCTTTTAAAAAAAGGCCATGTTGTGCATGCATTCATATTAGTTTTGTTTGTACTCACCATCCGTCGATTTCTTTTGACACATTGTGTATCAAAGCTCCTTTAGTGAAGCTGAGCTCATCTGGTCTCTTGGCTTGGTAGCTGTATAAAGCCCGAACTGTATTTTGGGGCTGAAACAGACACGTGGGTTCAATAACAGCAGGATTGAAAAAGCCCAAAACAATGATCAGAGAAAAGAGCTGTTTACACACCAGCGAAGGTTCGATCTCATTGGGTTTCACATACGTCTCCATATATATATAAGAGCAGTTCTCGTTCTGTGAGCCAAAATCATATGTTACCATAATAATATTAGCTGTTAGCATTTCCTGACAGCTTCTGAACATTTCCTCTCACATTCACACTGAAACTCACAGTGCTGAAGCGTTCCACCAGCTCAGGTGTGACAGGGTAACGCAGTTTGATCTTGCGATACAGTGGCTTCTTCTTGAAGTAGTTCACCAGCTCCACCAGACTCTCAAACTCTGTAGTGGTGCCTAGCAGATACACATTCCCCTCTTTCTGGATCCGGCAATGTTTGACCTTCCCATCACCTCTGGAGGCCAGAGAACACCAACAGATTTGGGGAAGAATTATAATCTAGAAATTAACAAGGCAGCAGCTGGTTGCATTAGCTCTGTTACATTCCTTTTGATTTATTCTTTTAAAAACTTTATCAGTTTACAAAAATGGGAGCAGTTGATCTTTAACAACTCTAAACCTCAAGTAATACTAAAATTGTGACCCAAAATCCCAGATTATTTTAAGAACAGACATCAAGGATGCAGAACAGTACTTTATAGGACAGAGAGAAGTAGCCATTTAAAATCATTTCTGCCATCAATCATAATGGACAGCAAGAGATCTCTGGTAAACAAAATGGATGGACCTCAAGCACTAAGAAGGACCCAGCCAGATTATCGGGAAAGCAGTTTTACGTGTTTCACCAAGACATGGTTGCATGATCATATCCCCAACTCCAATGTCTCTCTTTCTGGCTTTCTGACCAGCCTGGGTTTTAAGAGGAGTGGCAAACTCAAATGAAGTGGATTAGCAGTTCTTGTCAACAACAGATGGTTTAATCCAGGACATTTTACTGTCAAATATCATCTCTGCAGCCCAGATATGAAACTTTTTGCAGTACGTTTCCATCCAACTTATACCCAGAGAGTTCACTAGTGTTATTTTAGCAACTGTATACATTCCACTGTCAGCTGTTGACAGCAATGCATGTGATATCATTAGCTCAGTTGTTGCAAACACATGAATGATGCAAACTCCATAACACACAAACACAAAAAACCAATGCAACAGAAAAACGCTCCAAATACAAAAACAACAGCAAGTTAAAAATCTGCAAATTTACTGTAGAATTTGTTTAGAAACAACCTGTAATGAGGAGAAGTATAAGTGCATGTGCACAGGAAGCTGAAGACGTTCTGCAGGGTTGGTTTAAGGCTCCAGACTGGGATCCCCTCTGCCAGCCAAATGGAGAGGACATGAATACCATGACTGTGTTACTGACTATTTGAAAAACTGTGAGAACAACACCACCCCAACCAGAACAGCGAGATGCTTTCACAGTAGCAAACCCTGGATCAGTAGTGACCTGAAGCTTATCATTTCATCCAACTAATCATTCATTCATTCAGTTCCGCTGATCTGAGATTGGGTCGCTGAGGTAACAGGTTCAGGAGAGAAAGGTAGACATTCTTCTTGCCAGCAACATTCTCCTGTTCATCAGGGATTATCCCAAGGTGTTCCCAAGCTATAAGGAACATACAATCCAGGAGTGAAGTCCAGTCTTCAATAGCTATATCATCCAACTTTAAATTGCATCCCTTTGCTAAAGTTGCAGAGTAGTAACTCTCGAGGCAATATGAACTAAGGAACACATCCCAGCCACTTCACACACAGCTCTGAACCTCTTTAGCGCATGCTAGAAGTCATGGCCTGAAGAATCAAACACAACTATATCATCCACAAAAAGCAAAGAAGAGACCCTGTGGTTTCCAAAACAGATAGCCAACTCTCCACAGCTATGCCTTTGATCCTGTCTCTTAGCACCACAAACAGAATCAGTACAAAGAGGCACAGCTCTCGCTTTATTCATACTGGGACCAGATAGCCCTTATTCCGGACTCAGGGGACATGGTCGTAAGCCTTCTCGAAATCCACACGTTGACCAGTTTTGTTGTTGTACCTGAATGTTATGGCATAGGAGTCCAGTTCTCCTTCTCTCTGTCGGATCAGAAAAGCTCCATCTCTGGGGATCCTGAGCAGGTAATCCTCTGCTTGGCCTCTGCTCAGGTTACTGTAGAACCATCTGCAAAGCAGACAAATAAGAACGCTGCCATCACTTCTGTTCTGTTATAGGCAACTAAAGGTATTTGAGGCACAAGAAAATGCTTTTCACAGATAGAGAGGAAGAAAACATCTGTGTTAGATAGTAAATGACAACAAATGTGTGAAAATAGCAAATAGATACCATGCATGTGTGATTGGTTGAACTGTTTGACTTACTAAGAGGTAGCATATATGAGAGCTTTTGTTTTAGATTTGTGGCACTAGTAGCTTTATCCCACATTTTACAGACAGGAAATGGGCAGAGAGAGATGGGGGAGGACATGCAGAAAAGGTCCCAGGGTCAGGAATTGAACCTTGGACGTCTGCTTTGAGGATTAAAGCCTCTAGTGCGCACGCCTTACTGCTACACCACACACTGCCATTATGCATTTTATTTGTTGTAGGTTCTGAAGTCAGTTTCTTCTAGCCTCAGTTAAATAAATCTCAATGACATACTTTAGCTGGACACATAAAGGATATAATACATTTATCAACTAATACTATTGATAATACTATTTAACATAAAGCACTTTTAATCAGATGCCAGAGACAGCTTTTTTAAAACACAGACTGGGCCCCCTCCCCCATCTGTTGATATGATTCAGTCAGTTTGTCTGGCTCTCTGTCAGCTACCAGCTTGACATCCCAGAGTTACTGTGTCAGTGGAAAGAATAAGTAACTCAGCTAGTTGAAACACTACCATGAAGAGATCAGGCTCTCAGCATTCATAGCAGCTTTACAGGAAGATTATTCTGAGCAATAAACACCTTTACTTCACAACTGTAACTACATTTATCTGCAGGTTGTTCTGTGCTTATATTCAGCTCCTTCAGATGAACTCGGTTCATCTGGTATAAAGGAGATCATATTACTAAACACTGCCAGTTAAATGAAATCTCAGTTTTTTAAAATCATATTAGGATTTCAGATTTTATTATCATACCTGTAGAATCTATCCACAGCTAACGTGTGTATATGGGCCCCAATATTTTGGGTGGTCCTGGGCCAACAACTGGTTCTTTGTTTATGACCCACTCTGGTTCACTAGATCCAGTACCATCAATATCAGCCAACCAGTTGGCTGGCCTGTAGACGCCTTTCAGGTGGCAGGGAATAGCTGGAGGCAGAAAGGCCCTGTCCCAATACCCACACTACACCCTACGCCCCTCTATGAAGTGTGTACTTTGTAAAAGTGCATATAAGGGTTGAAGCGTGCAGGTTATAAGCGTTCAAAATTGGAGAATTGGGACAGTAGGGGTTACGTCATCGACTTCCACTTCTGCGCCGTAACTGCGACATCAAAAATGACTGGACCTGTCGCTATGTTTGCAGTCTTGCTGCGAAGAAAAATATTTCAAAACTGCAAAAAGCAATTGTTTTAAAGGGGACGAAAGTGCAGAAACTGAAGGAGGCTTTTAGACCAGACTGTCGCCACAGCGCCAGTATTTGTTCGAAAGGTAATTTCAATGTTATGGCCTACTGACTGCCCAGAATCACCCTGAAGCCAGTGGAATATTACAGTGTTGAGCCTGGAAATCCAGTAAAAAAAATATATTTGTCAGCTTGCTGTCTAAAGTTTACGCAGTTCTTATTATTCTGATTTGATGGTTGATTACGTTGATGGTTGTTATTGGTTTTTGCTCAGAACGTCATCTGCAACAGTGAATTGTGGGTAATATACTTCGGCGAAGTCCGCTTAGATGCGGGCTTCGCCGAAGTGTGGATTGAGGGCGCAAAGGGGGCTAAGGAGAATTGGGACACACTACGCACTCAAACCCATCAACGGGAACGCGCATTTCAGGGACACAAGGGTGGAAGTGCAAGTATTGGGACAGGGCCAAAGATTCCCCTGAGCACTTCAACAACGGTAGCTAGCAAGATTTATTAGCTTGTTCTATTTAACAATGGCTGTAGAGAATCCAAATTTATCTGAATATGTAGGGTTACTCACTTTCCAGGACCGCAATATTTATTTTAAAAAGATAACTTTAACGGACGGACCAGGTTTGTCGACCCATACACACTAACTCAATGGATGGACGATCTGACAGGATTACCTCTGGCTGAGTGGCCTGACATCTACGCCTACCTGATAGAGAAACCGAGCGCAACTAGATGACATTTTAAGCTCCTTGTGTAGCCGACCCTGTGCTGGTTTGTATTTGCTGCCTCCAGTTGTCTGTTTGTTTTGCCTCCACCAAACGCTGTGACGTAACTGTGACGTCGGCAAAAAAAGGGTCTATATAACTCTGTCTCAAAGTAATAACAGCAAAGTGGTTCCACTTCCACCCAGATTGGCCCTGCATCAACCCTATAAACACTGTTAACATGGGGCCGTCCAAAACCTGGGACCCTCCCACCTGGGGCCCATTTTATGTAGCACATTTCCTTCCTGTACAAGTAGAATAGAATAGAATAGAATAGAATAGAATAGAATAGAATAGAATAAACCTTTATTTGTCACTCGGAGGGAAAATTCCCATATTGGTAACCTAATAAAAATGTCAGCTATAAAACTGAATGTAGATGAAAAAGTCACCTGTGCTGTTTTACTTCTGTGCATAAAAACCACAAATAGATGCTGTAAATTTTATTTAGCTGTAATGATGGTAGATATTAAAGCAAGGTGTTGTACTATTTTAGCAGCCTTGGTAATATTAATTTTTTAATTGTTCTAATTGCTTTTAAAAATATAATTTAACTGATCTTTTAATACCTTAACGCTGTAAAACCTGCCCAGACTCTGAGGAAACCGATCCACGGTCCATTTCTGTATTATTTGCTGTCCACTTTTATTGCTGTCATGTTGGAATGTTTTTGTTTGCTTATGGACTTTTCGTGTTAAATGTAAATGCTCAAGTTGTGCTGCTGCACGAACCCCTCCTGCAGATGAGGGTCAGGTTGCGGCACGGCTTCGGTGAGGCGCAGCTCAAAGTCCTGGCAGCGCAGTGGGTTTTCTCGGTAGTGCTGGATCAGAGAGTAGACGCTGGGGAAGTGCAGGTTAGAAGTCAGGAAGAAGTAGGTGTGCCCTCCCTCTGAACCGGAGCGAATTCGACAGTGCTGGACCCTCCCACTGCGCCTGTAGAGTCCAAACCCAGCAAATGAATGGTTGCACTACATCGAAATAAAACTATTGAAATAAGCCATGAATTGGACAACAATACTTCAGTCGGTACCAGAAGGAGAGGGTGAAGTCGTGGACGTATCGGTCACTCTGTCGGACCAGGAAGGTGCCATCTTGCCCCCCGGTTTCTGCACAGTAGTCATGGATCAGTCGCTCCGCCATCAGCCTACCCTCTTTCATGCGGCCATGAAACCATGGTTCTACGCAATGCAACTCCTGGTACTGGCAAACCAGTTTATATTCATGTTAGGAAAACATTTACTCCATAGCTCCTACTTTACACATCTGATAAAAACCTAAATCATATCTTTGGATATGGTTCAATACCAAGCAGAAAAACCAGACATGCCTATGAATTACTATGTAACTGAAGAACTAAAAGCCTTTAGGTTGAACAGACAAATGACAATCAAATGAAGTTGTTGCTTTTGAGGCTGAATATTTAGAAAGCAGCTACAGAAAGGATGCAGTAAAAACATCAAAAGCTCAAACTTCAACAATAAAAATTCAGCTTTTAACTGAAGGAATCTTAGAATATGTTTGCTGTTTATATGTTACACTGATGGAAAGTTTACTCTTAAACCTTTTTAAACGTTTTTCCTCAGTTCGTATTTATTACTGGCTTTTTAAATTAAACTCTGGGAATTTGCCGTTTACCTTCCGGGGATCTTCCTCTTCCTCCTCGTACTCCTCTGCATAATACAGCTTGTCATCAGAGATCACACAGTAGTGCCTGTTCCAGCGCTGACAAGCACAGAGAGAAATGTCAAATTTTTACATGTGATCCAAAAAAAAAGGTCAAAGAGGCTTTCTAGGGAGGGTTGAAGATTTGATCTTTATTATGTTTCTGCTGCACAAAGACAACTGAAGCTGAGGATTCCAGGAACGACTTATGTTTGGAAGCTGAGCTGAGGTGGAGCTCCTCTACATACGGATCAGACCTAAGCTTTGACTAGCAGGCACAGAGAGACAGAGTAATAGATTAGAGGAACCCACTGGGTTTTACCAGGTCCAAAGTCTACCTGGAGAGATGCTTCATGCTTCCTTCTGCTGACAAGCTTTATGGAGATGCTGATTCATTTTCCAGTAGTACTGGGTACCGACCCACACTGGGTACCAATACCTGTGTTAATCACCCTGGTAACACCATCAGATTGGCCTAACCCAAACCCCACCAAATCTATGGACTGTTGTCAGAAGGAAGATGAGTCACCAGAACCAACAATGGAGACAAGTTGAAGTTCTGTTAATAAAGCAACCTAGGCTTCCTGAACACCTCAGCAGAACCACAGGCTGATCTCCTTCAAGTCACACTGATTGATGCACTAATTCATGAAAAAGGAGCCCAGACCAAGTACTGCAGATGCTGAACAGAACCAGGACCTACTGTTCTGTAGGAACACATTTCTGGATTAAAATTTAAGCAGAGACAAAAAGAAGAATTGGTCTCAAAAAGGAGAGAAGATGAGTGAAAAATGAGTCTAAAGAAAAGACTTTCAGCAAGCAGAAGATCTACTGATCAGGAGAACCTTGAAGGAATAAAGTCTGGCTGCTTGGAAGCAAAACATAAAGAGATGAACAACCTCTCTCCTCATTTACAGCCAACAGTAGGTGGAGATGGAGCTGAAGTTTCAGAACATTCCAACCTTCATGTTCCCCTGTGCAGATCCTCTGACTGTGTGGGGTTCCCCTAACAGTACCTGATCCACTGGGTCCCAGATCTCCAAGTCTCCCTGCTTCTGGCCCCTCCTGAAGTCGCTGGTTGTTACTCCTCCCTCCACATTGAGCTTCTTATGCTGTGAGAGAACAACAGACTGGTCATTCCTCACTGATGGAGAGCTTCCCCCAACACCTCAGTATGCTCCAATTCATGTTACCTTCAGTATGATCTTCCCCTTCAGCTGTGTAGGTGAAGGCAGCTGCTCGGCCATGTGCTCCACAGGTTCACTCAGAAGTTTGTCTCCAAACACTTCTTTGAAGATGCGAGCCATCTGACGCTGCTGCTCTATGGGGCAGTGCTCCTCTATGGACAGGATGACCGGGAAGCTGAGAAGGAGGAGTTCCCAACATGTTAATGAGATGGAGGTAAGGAACCACTGAAACTAAAACTAACTTTTCTTTCATTAAAAAGAGCAGATGAAGCACAAGCAACAAAAGCTTTAGATAGATGTTTGACTCTGTGTTTATATAATTGCTCATAACTTTATGGTGATTCTTACTCTGTTGTGACAAAAGCGTGCTCGTTTATGGATTTGACCACATCCTCAAACTTGATTTTGGTTGTCCTGGTCCAGCCGTGGTAGATGATCGGTTCCCCAGGGCCCTCCCAGCAGTCCACTGCAAGCATCCAACCCAAACGAAATAAACACATTCATGTTTTCAACCGCCTGAAGTAGAATAAAACACACCTCAGTAAACTGCTTTATATCTATATTCACATTCAACACAGCGACATCCCAGGCGCAGACAGCGAACGTAAGCCTCTGTGGACGACTCGCTGCGGATCTGATCGCCTGTCAGGTAGCTGTTGAAGGGAAACAAACATCCAATGTGGCTGATTAAATATTTTATAAAACCATGACTTGTGTTATGTACATACCTGTCTTAAAGTGACACGTGTTTAAAACATGGAACCATGAACTTTTCCACCTTTAATGTGACATTCATTCTAAAAGATTCAACTAAAAACAAACAAATCAGTCATAAATAAATAAGATTCAGAATCTGGGATTTCCACCATTTAATGTTGAAGCACATTTTGATTCAGCATTCAGTTCTCTGAAGTTCACACCTGCCATCAGTTATAGTTCATCTGGTGACTGTTCTCCATCCTTTAGCCAAAGGTAAGTCAGTCAAGAGGTTAGAAAGGGTCACAATAATCTCATGGTGCAAAGGTATCAGTCACGACAAAAGAGCAGCAATATTCCACCATTATATTGTATTATATATACACCTGGTTTTAGACCACAATAATTTATTAGTATGGTGTAGGGCCTCCTGTTGCGGCCAATACAGCGTCAATTCGTCTTGGGAATGACATATACAAGTCCTGCTCAGTGGTCAGAGGGATTTTAAGCCATTCTTCTTGCAGGATAGTGGCCAGGTCACTATGTGATACTGGTGGAGGAAAACGTTTCCTGACTCGCTCCTCCAAAACACCCCAAAGTGGCTCAATAATATTTAGATCTGGTGACTGTGCAGGCCATGGGAGATGTGTTCAACTTCACTTTCATGTTCATCAACCAATCTTTCACCAGTCTTGCTGTGTGTATTGGTGCATTGTCATCCTGATACACGGCACCGCCTTCAGGATACAATGTTTGAACCATTGGATGCACATGGTCCTCAAGAATGGTTCGGTAGTCCTTGGCAGTGACACGCCCATCTAGCACAAGTATTGGGCCAAGGGAATGCCATGATATGGCAGCCCAAACCATCACTGATCCACCCCCATGCTTCACTCTGGGCATGCAACAGTCTGGGTGGTACGCTTCTTTGGGGCTTCTCCACACCGTAACTCTCCCGGATGTGGGGAAAACAGTAAAGGTGGACTCATCAGAGGACAATACATGTTTCACATTGTCCACAGCCCAAGATTTGCGCTCCTTGCACCATTGAAACCGACGTTTGGCATTGGCATGAGTGACCAAAGGTTTGGCTATAGCAGCCCGGCCGTGTATATTGACCCTGTGGAGCTCCCGACGGACAGTTCTGGTGGAAACAGGAGAGTTGAGGTGCACATTTAATTCTGCTGTGATTTGGGCAGCCGTGGTTTTATGTTTTTTGGATACAATCTGGGTTAGCACCCGAACATCCCTTTCAGACAGCTTCCTCTTGCGTCCACAGTTAGTGCTGTTGGATGTGGTTCGTCCTTCTTGGTGGTATGCTGACATTACCCTGGATACCGTGGCTCTTGATACATCACAAAGACTTGCTGTATTGGTCACAGATGCGCCAGCAAGACGTGCACCAACAATTTGTCCTCTTTTGAACTCTGGTATGTCACCCATAATGTTGTGTGCATTTCAATATTTTGAGCAAAACTGTGCTCTTACCCTGCTAATTGAACCTTCACACTCTGCTCTTACTGGTGCAATGTGCAATCAATGAAGACTGGCTACCAGGCTGGTCCAATTTAGCCATGAAACCTCCCACACTAAAATGACAGGTGTTTCAGTTTCATTGTCCAACCCCTGTATATATATATATATATATAATCTAATGACTTTTTCTTAGTTTTGACTTCCTACATGATTGACTTACAGTGAAGACATCAAAGCTATGCAGCTAAAAAATATAGAATTATGTTACAAACAAAATAATTGTGAAATATTTTTTCCTCAAAATAGCCCCTGTTTGCACCCTTGGCATTCTCTCCATGAGCTTCATGAGGTGGTCACCTGACATGGTTTTCAAGCAGTCAGTTCCCAGAGGTAGGAAGAAAAATAAAGACAAACCACTGAAAGAGAAGGGGTGTCCACACTTTTGACTGGTAGTCTGTATATCCCATGGAACAGAGAAGCCATCACTAACAGGCCAGAAGGGGTACATGGTCCCTCCAATAGGTTCTGGGTCTGCCTCCCAATGGGACGTGTCCAGAAAAGCTCAGAGGAGACATCATGATCAGATGAACCACCTCAGATGACTATTTTGAATGCAGAGGGGTCAGCAGCTCTACTCTGAGATTCTCCACATACTGTATCTCTAAGGCAGAGCCTGGCGACGATAGGGAGGAAAACATTCAGCTGACTGGATCCAGGACCTGGTTCTTTCAGTCATGGTCCATGTCTCAGAACCACAGATGAGGCTTGGAACATAAACAGACTGGTAACTGAAGAGCTTTGCTTTTTGATTCAGCTTTTTTTTCGCCACCACAGAGCAAAGCAGTTCCCCAGCCATCTCCTGCTCCATCCGGCAATGAACACCACACCAGGATACTAGAACTCCTCCACCTCAGGCATGGACTGAACCCTGATCCGGAAGTAGTGGTCCAACTTGGTGGAAAGCCATGAGCTCAGTCTGAGAAGAGCTTTACCTAGTTTCAGGAACATTTCTACATGACATTCATGGAAACTTACGTGTTGTGTGAGGAGCTGATCCAGTAATGGGACAACGGGTTGTTCATGTCCAGGTTGTTGATCTCGGAGAACTTCTCATCCCAAACTGAATTCTCTTTGGAAAACAGGAAACTCAGGAACTGAAAGAGGAAAATGAGACTACAGATGTAGTTGACCTTTCACCCCTGTCCCTGATGTATTAGTTAGACAGAGCCTGTTTCTCCAAGAGCTGCATGTCTGCAGCCGAACTGGGCTCAATGTTAAGCAAAAGGGTCTGATCCAAACACCTCACTGACGGTGAACTCTGGGTCGTTGGTTTTTCTCATGGTGTCATCGATGAAGATGGTCATCAGTTCTCTGACCTGGGTCAAATCATTGGCCCAGGGTTCCTAAACAAAAAAACCCAACAGAATTGGTTTGTCTCCCAAAAATAAAAATAATCAGGACAGTACCAGAACCATTTAGCCCAGGTGTGTAAAAAAGCCAGAAAATAAGTGGCAGCAGGTCTCTAGCAGAGAGCTCTGGAGATGTTGTTACTTCTTTTCCCATCCTCCTCAGCTCCCCGTCCTGCTTCACTTTCAGCTGCTTTAAACTTCCTAATGATTCTTCTGTAGATGTGGAGAAGGTCAGGCCAGGAGCTGAAGTAGATCAGCACACATCTGCCTTGCTTAAATGGCATGTTCTCTTGTTTTTCCCATTTTGAAAACTGGCTGATAAATGCCCCTATGCGTCATGTTATGTTTTTATTCGAGGAAGACAGGAGGCTGTGGATTGCTAAAAAAAGTTTCACCAAACACACCAAATAAGAAAAACTACTCCTCAGTTTCATTTATGTTAGAGGAATTGTGCCGACAACTGAGGCACCAGTGATTTTTAAAGAAGGGGATTTTATTCCCCGCTAAATAAATTTAGCCAAATAATAGGTTGGATTTTCTAAAGTCAACATGCTGCTGACATAAGAGATGTATTTATTTTTATAATAATTTAGACTTTCTTGATCTCTCAATGGAGAAATTGTCCTCTGCATTTAACCCATCCCGTAGGGAGCAGTGGGCTGCCATTGTGCCATTGTGCGGCGCCCGGGGAGCATTCAGGGGCAAGGGTCTTGCTCAGAGACCCAGAGTGGCAGGCTGTGGGATTTGAAGCAGGGTACTGGTACCTCTCCAGGACGCAGATGCCCTCCTCTCTAACCACTAGTCCACCACTCCCCTATCAGTGGAGGCAGCTGTAGGTAAATTAGGCTCTGGTACTGTAGTCACACTGATCCTACACAACTATTTATTGATTCTATTACAGACATTTCAAAGAAAATGTGCAATTTTAATGGGTTTTCCATGTGTTAATGAACATAATATAACTCAAGGAGTCATTGTTGTTCTGTAATATTGCTGTTTCATATAAAATATGCTCCAGCACTTATTTTGATTGTTTAAGTGATTCTGGGTTTCTTTATGTAGCTCTTTATAAAACAGCACATGGTTGACTGAAGAGCTGCGCAGCAGGTAAAACATGGGACGACTGGGACTCACCTTCTGGTCATAAATGAGAAATCGTTGAAAATCATGCAGCAGAACAGCTGAAGCATCCTGTTTATCTGTGTTTCTGCATGATTGGAGAGACAAAAACAGTTAGAAAACTAATCTGCTCCACCGGCTTTTATCAAGATCAGGCGGCAACAAGCATGACCTCACCCCAAAATAAAGGAACATGCTTCTCTTTTGAACTCATCCAGGATCTGAATGCAAAAGATTTATGGCATTAATTAAAATTATTGTGCATGAGCACAATAAGAAAATATTTACAAGGACAGCAAAGAATCATTCAGGCTGACCTCATTCTGCTCAAACATCATCAGGTTATAAAACTTATGAAACTGCTCAAAGTCCAGGCGGTCTTTCTTTACTCCTACTTCCTGTGACAGCAGAACGGAAAAGCTGTAAACGGCTCAACGAGATATTCCAGTTTTTATTTCCAAATCCAAGTCAAGGCAACTCAAATCCTGCATTGAAGGGGAGATGCTTTTCTGCATTTGAGCAGGTTTAACCAGAGAATCATTAAAGAACATGAAAACCAAAGCAAAGATGGGTTAAACCTGTAATCTGTCTTTGAGAGCTCGAGAGCTGGGGGCCTTGTAGTTCAGCATGGGCAGTAGAGACTTCAGCTCCTTCACAGAGAGGCTGCAAGTCACAAAGAGAGAAAAAGATCCAGCAAACCTTTCACAGAACCATCTAGAACCAAAAGGATGGACCTTATTAACAGCATATTGTTTGAGATTCAAGGTTTTAGAAGAAAATGTGTGTTATGGAGGGTTGATGCAAAGATGAGCTTACATACTTGAAAAGACTAAATTAATTTTGTGAGAAAAAACCCTAAGTGAGGATTGAGATATCCTGAAAAATACTAAAACTCTCTGAAATATGCAGCATTTTACAGTCATATTCAATAAATGAGAATATTGTTGACATGTTAAGTTATTCTAGTAACTCCATCACTTAGTGAAACATTATACGGATTCATTCCCCACAGACTGATGTTTTCAAGCCTTTATTTCTTATAATTATGAGGATTTCTGCTTCCAGCCAATGAGAACACAGCATTTCATTATCAGACCAATTAAAAAAACATTTTTAATACACCAATGGGAGCTTAAAAGGTTAAAAGGTTCTTTTAATCTGAAGCAGTTTCTGATTTATGTCATATGACTGTATAAAGTCACATTTTACACTGAACAGATTTTACTTATGAATGCAAACATTAAAATGTGCCTCAAGGACGTTAGAAGCAGAAACTGGTCAAACTTATTAGAGTCCATCTAAAAGAAGACGTTAATATCAGGGAATATTCAAAGCCAGTTTACTGTTCAGCAACTGTTGTTTTTTATATTTCTTCATCTGAACTATTTAACATTCAAAACTAAATCATCTTCAAACCATCTCATCTCATCTCATCTTGCATGTGCAACTAGAAGGACAAATAAAGTCTAGATGTTCAATACAAAAACTGGTCAAATCAGGTAAAGTACTTCATGTGTGTCTGCAGACAGGATGTGATGCAGTAATTATGCTTACACAGTAAAAAGTGCAACAATAAGTCCTGAATGTAACAGGAGAGCTGCATTATGAATAAAAACTGAATAAGTTTAGGCTATATACATGTGAAGTATTTTTGTGATCTTTATTTTACTCATAAATAACTTTTTTAATAGACATGACTACAAATGCACGCCACACTTTTCAGATTTGTATTAGTAAATGTTATAAACCATGAATCATTTTCTTCACAGCTCTGCTCTACATTGTGCTGGTTTGTCACAAAACATCCCAATAAAACCCACAGAGGTTGGTGGTTGGACCAGACAGATGAGGAACGGCTTCAGGGTTCTGAATAACTGTAAATCTGCTCACATAAAAGAAGAAAATCAGGTTCATACCTGTTTGTCTTGGTCTGGTTGACAGAATACATTTGCTTCCTCAGCCAGCTGGAGGGATAACAACACAACACAGAGAAAGGATGAAGCTGCTGCAGGAAAAGTCCTGAACTGATGAGAACTGGACTCTACCTCTCTATCAGAACCGGGGTCGGAGCAGCCAGAGTCTCTTCTCTCAGCAGCTCCAGTCCTATCAGCCATTTCTGAGCCTCCTCTGCAGAATCAGCTGGAAAGATAAAAAAAGAGCATTACTGCTATAAACTAGCATTGAATGTTTTATTTACAGAAGAAAAGGGAATCTTTGATGAACCCCAAAACTAAAACAACAGGCTGATATTCACCCAACAACTTCCTGGAATAAAACTTTTACTCAACTGCAGAGCATCTGTCCCAAAATATATTCTGTATCAGAACTGCTGATCAGAATTTAAAAGAATTATGCAAATTGTTTAGGTAAATTTACTCAAATAGCCACCCAGAGCAGTGTTTCCATCCTGGTCCTCAGGACACGCTGTTAGGCACATTTCAATGTTTCCCTGCTTCAACGCATCGGATTCAAAATGATCGTTCTTATTCATGGACATTATTGATCAAATGTTATCATTAATATGTTAAAATGTTATCATTAATATGAATCAGAAGCAGGTCACCACCTACAGACATGCCAAAAAGTAAGTACATCCTGTGGACTTTGTTTTTCAAGCTCTGCTGTCCCATTTTGGCCTCATATATGTTAGACTGAAATCTGTCTGTCTTTCTACAATCCCCAAAACTAAAAGAAGTAGCATGTTCTCTTTGCTAACAGTGAAGATGCATTCAGCAGAGGTCGGGTCGAGGAAAACCCGGACCTGAACTGAGTTTAAGGATTAATGCAGCCTTCACCTCCTAGACTGAGGGTGCTGAGGACAAACTGAGAGCCATAGAAGATGGTGAAGCAGGTGTTCTCGCTGTGTTTGTCCTTCCCATCTTTAAAACGCTCAAAGTCTTTGGAGTTCCTCCCAGGACGGATTTCTCGGATCTCAAACAGGTCCACTGAAACAGAACACATGGGTCAGCCGAGATTATTACTGGCGTTTCTGTGGATCAAAATCAATCTTTATCAATGCAACTTGCTCCTTTATTTCAGACAAACCTGACAAAATGCCTTTGGCACCTTTCAAGATAAAGATCCGAAAGCTCTTTAGAATAAAACAAGGGACCATAAGATATATAAGACATATAATGAAACAAAAGGAAATGATTTTAAAACAAAGAGGAGTTCTGAGATGGTTTTTAACCCTCCTCTTGTGTTCCTGGTCAGAAATGACTCCCATAATCACTACTCGTTGTGTTGGATTTTTAATGAACTTAAGTTCTAGTGAATATTACGTGTTGATCTGATCTTATTCACAAGTTCTAAATATTAGCACATTTGTGCATTATTTTGAGTATCAGATGACACGTACTATACTGTTTATTACAGAATACTTTGGGTCAAAGTTATCAGGGACATTTGCTTTGAAACCATTTTAATTTCTCATACTGTTACAAAAAATCATCCTGTTGTGGGACCATGAATATTCTAATTGTGTGCAAAGAAAATTATCCCCAAACTCCACTTGCATTTGCATTTTTACAATATTCCAGAGTCAACATCTTCACACATTAATGAGCAACTAACAATCCCCATCATGCTCAGTTTCATTCAGTCAGCTTCTCACCAAGAGCGTAGGAGCTGTAGAAATGATCACCTTATGACCTGCAGTCATTTCCAGAACCACATGCTTCCCTCTGGAACACTTCAGGAACACTATCTGCAGGTTTTCCAGTATAGACCTGTACTTTCCAGGCATAGTTTGTCCTCATAACATGTTGCCCATATCTTTAGGCAATATTTAGATGGCTTGCCTAGCATGTACTGCTTGAAGGAGCAGTGCCCCCTAAAAGCGACAAGACGCTCATCCAGTGTGACATTTGGACTTGGGTTATTAGTGGCAAGTGGCAGAAGCTCCGCTCACTTGTCCCAAACTTCTCTGATTGCTGCCAGTTCGTTTACGACGGCCTGGTCTTGTGTCCTGGTTGTCAAAGCCAATCACACCTGGAAGTCTTTTTACCAAGATGGCGGCGTGGGTTACTGCAGTGGCTCCTGGCTCTTTTTATTTGTGGTTTCACCCCTCCAAGCATTTTTCCAGTACAGAAGGGCTGAACTACTGGAACTGGCAAAAAGCCCAGGACTTTACAGACTCCCAAAACTGGACTTTATTCCACCCGAACTGCAGCGGTGAACAGCGTCCCCCCTCATCGTCCCTCTGCAGCCCAAGAGACGGAGGAGGCACCATGAATAAAAGAGGGTTCTCAGCCCTGCTCTCTTTACCAGCGACTGAACGATTCATGAAACAAACATGGTTGTGAAGTTTGTGGACGACACCACTGTGGTGGGTCTCGTACTTAATGATGAGACCCACTACAGACAGAGGGTCCACAATCTAACTCAGTGGTGCTCTAGGAACAACCTCATCCTGAACACGAGCAGGTCCAAGGAGGTGATGGTGGATTACAGGAGGTCCAGGAGGACTGAACACGCTCCTCTCTGCATACAGGGGGAGGTGGTGGAGCGTGTGGACAGCATAGAGTTCCTGGGCATTCACATCTCCTCTGACCTCCTGGACTGTGAACACCTCCCACCTGGTGAAGAAGGCCCCATCAACAGCTCTTCTTTCTCAGAAAGCTGAAACGGACCGGTCTCTCTACTCAGCTGCTCACAAACTTTTACCGGGCCACAATTGATAGCATCCTGTGCCTCAGTGTGACAGTGTGGTGCGGGAGCTGCGGCACAGGAGAGAAAGGACTTAGCACGGGTGGTGAGGACAGCACAGGGATTGTGGGATGTCGTCTACCAGATCTGGACTCCATTTATGCTGCACGAGTCCAGAAAAGGACCAGACACCTTGCTATAGACCACACCCACCTGGACACTGTTTGTCCCACTTCCTTCAGGAACACGATTCAGGAACGCATTCGCTACCAAAGCAGTGAAGGCCGTAGTCCCCCTGCAGGCAGACACTCAACATCCCTGCTGACAATCAAACAGACAACCAGCCCATCTCAGACTGTTTATGTAAATACTACATACTTCATGCCACATTCCATGCACACATGATCTCTTTTTCTACAAGTGTTTCTAGATTTTGTGTCTATAAACCTACATGTCTATCTTTTGAGCTGGGTCTCAGTTAAATTTCGTTATTTTGACATAATGACAATAAAGACTCTTAAATCTTAAAGTTTTGGCGTGACACGGTGGCCTGAAAAGTTGTCTGACCCGACTCTGTTGGCAGATTCTTTTCTGGATCTGTACACAGCAGCCAAAATGAAAAGACCTATGTCTGCATTGGTGTGTGTCTGGGTTAGCAGCTTCCAGTTGTCTTAGGAAATTTGTTTCCCCTCCAAGATGGTCATGTTTACCACAGGGGTTACAATGGACTCAGTCAGGAACAGTTCAAAGCAGGACCTGATGTCACCAATCCAGGATATGGCATGTGTTGCAGGTCCTAGGGTCATCCTGATGACATTTTCACCTGAAAGCCTGATTGTCAGGTGGGGATAAACTCGAGGATGAGTTTCCACTCTTTGACTTGAATGTGACAGCAACCTCAGCATGATGGTCCTCATCATCAATGGATTTTTTCTCATCAGTTTTTTCTTGGTCTGGATTACACAGTGGCTTGTGAAAGTATTCATACCCCTTGAACTTTTCCACATATTGTCACATTACAACCACAAACAGAAATATATTTTATTGGAATTTTATGTGAAAAAGTCGTATAAAATTGTGAGGTGGAAAGAAAATTATACATGATTTAAAACATTGTTCACAAATAAAAAACTGAAAAGTGCGGTGTGCAAAGGTATTCAGCCCTCTTTACTCTGAGTGCAACTAACTGCCTTCAGAAGTTGCCTGATGAATGACTACATAGAGTCCACCTGTGTGTAATCTAATCTCAGTACAAATACAGCTGCTCTGTGATGGCCTCAGAAGTTGGTTAAGAGAATATTGGGGAGCAAACAGCATCATGAAGTCCAAGGAACAACCAGACAGGTCAGGGATAAAGTTGTGGAGGCGTTTAAAGCTGGATTAGGATATAAAAAGATTTCCCAAGCTTTAAACATCTCATGGAGCTCTGTTCAATGCATCATCTGGAAATGGAAAGAGTATGGCACAACTGTAAACCTACCAAGACAAGGCCGTCCACCTAAACGTACAGGCCCAGCAAGGAGAGCACTGATTAGAGATGCAGGCAAGAGGCCCATGGTGACTCTGGATGAACTGCAGAGATCCACAGCTCAGGTGGGTGAATCTGTCCACAGGTGAACTATTAGTCGTGCACTGCATAAATGTGGTCTTTATGTAAGAGTGGCGAGAAGAAAGTCATTGTTAAAAGAAAACCATAACAAGTCCTGTTTGCAGTTTGCCAGAAGCCATGTTGGGGACCCAGCAAACATGTGGAAGAAGGTGCTTTGGTCAGACGAGAACAAAATTGAACTTTTTGGCCGAAACGCAAAATGCTATGTGTGGCGGAGAACTAACACTGCACATCACTCTGAACACACCATCCCCACTGTCACATATGGTGGTGGCAGCATCATGCTCTGGGGCTGCTTCTCTTCAGCAGAGACAAGAATATGGATGGAGCCAAATCCAGGGCAATCTTGGAAGAAAACCTGCTGGAGTCTGCAAAAGACTTGAGACCGGAGCGAAGGTTCACCTTCCAGCAGGACAACGACCCTAAACATGAAGCCAGGGCTACAATGGAATGGTTTAAAACAAAACATATTCATGTGTTAGAATGGCCCAGTCAAAGTCCAGACCTAAACCCAATTGAGAATATGTGGCAAGATCTGAAAACTGCTGCTCACAAACACTCTCCATCTAATCTGACTGAGCTGGAGCTGTTTTGTAATTCGCTAGATGTGCAAAGCTGATAGAGACCCTAAAAGATTTGCAGCTGTAACTGCAGCAAAAGGTGGTTCCACAAAGTATTGACTCAAGGGGGCTGAATACTTTTGCACAATGCCCTTTCAAGTCATGTATAATTTTTTTCCACTTCACAATTGTACACCACTTTGTGTTGGTCTTTCACATAAAATTCCAATAAAATATATTTATGTTTGTGGTTGTAATGTGAAAATATGTGGAAAAGTTCAAGGGGTATGATTACTTTTACAAGCCCCTGTATTCTAGACATTATTCCACTGTCATTTTCCTGGCCTCTCCCCTCCTCATCAGTGTGGTGACCATCAAATATGCAATCAAGAACCTTAGTTTTGCTATATTGTCCTGCCATGGAGGTGCCACACAGTGAAGCGTGATTAAAGCCTCAAAAAGTGTTATTTACCTAAACTAGAAGAAAGTGTCGTTCCTGCGACAGGGTGTGTGTATGTGTGTGTGTTGGTGTGCTCCTGTTTTTGCATCTGAGTGAGGACCGTTTGTTGTAAAGTGAGGACATTTTCATGGTCCCCACTTGCTGTCTTGCTAGGGGATAGGGTTTAGGACTAAGGTGTGAATTGAGTTAAGGTTAGGGTTAGGGTCAGAATTAGGCCATAGAAAGGGTTAAAAATGAATGGAAATCAATGGAAGTCAATGTGAGTCAATGCACAGGAACAGGTTATCCTCACAGTCTGTTGCCATGGTGATTTCCTCAGAACCAGAATCAGCTTTATTGCCAAGTTAGCTGCCCTTTTCCTGACCCTTGACCTGCATAAGTTCTGGATGGAGAGACGGTCAGCCCTGATGATTGTTGGTTGCAGTCTGGACCTGTCCTGTTTTGTGGATGAGCCAAACCACACAGAGATGGACGAAGACAGGACAGACTGAACGATGGCAGTGTAAGTAAGTAAAATTTATTTGTATAGTACGTTCAGACAGGATGTCACAAAGTGCTTCACAGCAGAATAAAACAGTATACAGGACAGAATATAAACAGTACAATCATAAATGCATATCATAAAGCTCAAGCCTTACTGAAAGTTTCATGAAATAAAAATGTTTTTAGCTGCTTTTTAAAATCATCCACGGAGTCCACATTTGATAACAAAGTTGGCAGTGCATTCCACAGCCTGGGTGCAACAGCTTGGAAAGAGCGGTCCCCTTGAGTTCTGAAACGTGTGGGGAATCATTAAAAGATTTAGATTTGATGACCTTAAACTGTGACAAGAGTTATATCCTTGTATCAAATCAGAGATATATGTAAAGAGCCTGACCGTGTAAAGCTCTGAAAGTTAAAACTAGAATTTTAAATGAAATCTCGATCTGATAGGCAGCCAGCACAGCGACTTTAAAACAGGGGTTATATGGGTTCTTCTGTTTAAGCGAGTTAGTAATCTCACAGAAGAGTTTTGGACGACCTGAAGACGGGCAAGCCCCTTCTCATTAAAACAAGTTAACAGACCATTACAATAATCCAGTCGTGTAGAGACAAAAGCATGTATTATCATCTCTAGTTCAATCGGGGAAACTATAGATCTAAGTTTGGAGATGTTTCTCAATTGTAAAAAGCAGGTCTTTACAATTTGTTTTAAGTGATGCTCAGAATAGGTCCCAGCACGGAGCCCTGGGGAACTCCACATAGCAGTTAAGTATTTTCTGACATAATTTGCTTTGCAAACACACTAGAAGTCCAAGCAGATATGTAGGATGAGAACCACTTTAGAACAAACCCAGACATCCCAACCACATCCCTCAGTCTCTTTATTAGGATATCATGATTAACTGTGTCAAAAGCTGAGGAGAGGTCTACCAAGACCAAAACTGTGTATTTACCGGAATTTGCTGACAACATACCACTGGTAACTTTAAATAGTGCTGCTTCAGTCGAATGCATTTTACGAAAATGATCATAGATGTTGTTTGTTTCCAAGTACGTTGTAGGTTGGACAGCAACTGCCTTCTCAATAAGCTTTGACATGAAAGGAAGGAAAAGGGAAAAGGGCTTCATTTTATCCAAAAGATATCATCAAAAGTGACGGGTGTGAAAGTACACCAAGAAAAAGACTAGATGGCTTTGGGGAAACTAATTTCTTTAATTTTATCAACAAAGAATTTAGGAAATTTGTTGCTTTCTGCTTTTGAGTGCACATTTACTGGTACAGCGGCCAGAGACACAATAGCTCTAATAGTATCAAACAAAACTTTGGGATTTCTCTTATTTGTTGATACGAGTCTAGAAAAATATTCAGCTCTGGACTTTTTTATCATTTCATTTAAGGAGGAAAGTAGACCTCTAAGATAGAGCCTGTGTACTTCAAGTTTCAATTTCATCCACAATCGCTCAACTTCTGGAGAACACATTCTCCTTAGGTTTAAAATTGGCTCATTGATGCAGTGACATACCTTCTTCTGAGAGATAGCACTGGTTTTAATAGGTGCTACTTGATCCAAGATGGAGGAGCATTCTTCGTTAAAGCACTGGATAAAAGTATTTACATCAATTCCATCAGTGATCAGAACATTTTTAATCATATCAGAGAAACTCTCAATAGAAGTCTCAGTGAGTTTTTAATTTAGGGAATATTTGCTTAGAGCTGTTATTAAGGTCAAAAGAGACACAACTATGATCACTTCTGTGTAAAACCTCCACCGACACATTGTTGATATTCAGGCCCAAAGAAAAGACAAGATCAAATGTATGACCTTTAATAGGGGTGGGCCCAAAAACATGTTGGACAAAGTTAAAAGAATCTGACAAAAGTTCAGCTGCTGAGCTTGAAGAAGCATCATCAATATGGATGTTAAAATCCCCAAGAGTTAAAACTTTTTCCAACTTAATAATGGAAGATAAAAAGTCAGTAAAATCTTTTAAAAATATTCCAGCAGGACCAGGTGGTCGATAAATGGAAACACAGTAAAACATGTTAGAAGAGCCAACCTTAAGCATTAGCGACTCGAAAGAAGTGTAGTTTCCAGTTTGCATACCTCTGCATGTGTATCTGTCCTTAAACACAGCAGCAAGTCCTCCACCATGGCGTCCTAAATGGGTAACTCCCAGCCAACGGGGCAAAGTTCATTTAGTTGGATAAACTCGCCATCCCTCTGCCATGTTTCCGTGAGAAACAAAAATCCAACTTTTTTCTCATAAAAAGATCATTAAGGGAGAAGGATTTATTGGCGATGGAGTGTTAAGAAGGGCAATCCAACTGGATGACGACGGTACAGGTTTCGCAACAGCTGATCGCCGTGAGACTGACAGCAAACACCTGGTCCGGTTACGTTATCTCACGCTGCATTGGGGAACCAGCTCCTGGTTTAGCGGTGCAATTGGCGAAAGTGCAGTGATCCGGTGGCCCCCGACAGAATCCAGAGCATCTGACAAGCAAAGCCAAGTTTTATGTTGCTGTGAGGGAGCGTTTCCAGCCACAGTCTGGAGAGTAATAGGCAGCAGAAAGCAGGGACGCCTCCAGTCCAGTCGGGAAAACTCTGACAAGGATGCTGGTCTCATCCGTACCTGGATGCCAGCTCTACAACCTCTTTTCCTCAATTTCTTGTTGGATTTTCCAGAGGCGCATTTTCTAAGTAATAAAAAGTATTCGGGCGAGGAAGGAAAGCACATTAATGGTGGTGGGAAGAGTTTCCCATAACTTTTCCAATCATCACAAAGGTGTTCCATAGACTTTTTTGTATTTGGAGCAGATGAACGGTCATAAATCATAGCAGAAAAAATGCAATTTGTTAAATTAGGGCTGATGTGATAGCAACGAACACAAAAGTGACTTTCAATCATCTTAATAGCAGAAAGGCAGCGGCCAGGCCAAGCACAGGTGCCATCTTGCCCATTCCTGAGTGTGTAGAAGATGACCAGCAGCTCCTGTGGAAGGTTGGACTTCTTGAGCTTCTAGAAGTAGAATGGGAGGCAGATCCTTTAGTTATCAGGCCCCTCCCGGGGGGAACCAGCCCCCCAGTTTTAGCCCCGTGAGGCGAACACCTTTTGTCTACTTTTAAGGCTAGGCTTAAAACTTTTCCCTTTTGATAAAGCTTATAGGTAGAGTGGCTTAGGTTACCTTGAGCTATCTTCCCTTTTTTTACCTCCGTCTTCTTTCCCCTTGTTGGAGGGGTAAGGGGGAGTCAGGTTTAGCCTAAACCCCTCAGTTATGGTTGAGGTGCAACACACCCTCCATTTCTGCTACCTGTATGACCCCCTCTTTTTCCAATGGTTATGGTCAATCTGACAGAGAGAGGTATCCCAACCTTTTGTGGTTTTTAGTATAACAATGACCATCAGTGGGCTCTAGATGGACAAACTGTCTATTTTTAGGCTAGGTTTAAAAAACTTTCCTTTTTGATAAAGCTTATAGTTAGAGTGGCTTAGGTTATCCTGAGCTATCTCTGTAGTTATGCTGCTATAGGCTTAGGCTGCTGGAGGACATAATAACCACTTTCACCCTCTTTGCTACTTTCTCACACTACTCTTCAATTTTGCATTATTTGCTGTTATTTCAGCTTTTAACTTTGTTCTCTCTTTTTCTTTTCCTAGAAAGCTACACCTGGCCTGACTCTGTGTCTACCTGTAACACCTTTCTGGAGAGGGGAATCCTCCAAGCTTCTGCTGGCAACAACCTTAATGCTCCCCCTCTCCCCGATGATCCACATGGCCCTGTCTTTCAGTGTTTAACCCTTTTCTCCTCCTAGACATAGCTACTGACTGAGCTTTTACTGTAACTAACTCTCTGTGCTCTCTTCAGACTCTAACCTTGAAAACTGGCTCAGAGTTTATCTGTTCTTCTTTCTAGGTGAAACGACTAAAAGGGGAACATCCATTAACATTTACCTTTTCCTTCCATAGAAAGTACTCCTGGATCAGTGCTTCTTTGTTCTCTTTTTGTCTCTGCTCTGTTCTCTCTAACCCCCAGTCGGTTTGTGGCAGATGGCCGCTCACACTGAGCCTGGTTCTGGTTCTGCTGGAGGTTTCTTCCTTTTAAAAAGGGATTTTTTCCTCTCCAGGCTCGCTACATGCATGCTCAGTATGAGGGTTTTGCTGAAAAGTCAACCCCAGTGACTGTCCACTGTCTCTAAAATGCTCATCCAGGGGGAAGTGAATGCTGCAAGTCACTGACTGGATGCAATCTGCTGGGTTTCCTTGAGACAAAAAAACTTTTTATCCAAATTTGAATAAATAACAGAATCTGACTGCACTGTTCAATGATTAGGATTAACTGGAATGTTTGAACCGGTTTTTTTGTGAATGTGCCTTGAGACGACATGTGTTGTGAATTGGCGCTATATAAAAAACGTGAATTGAAAATTTGAATTGAATTGAGTTGCCTCAGGAAGTTCAGTCTCTGCTGGACCTTTTTCGGGAAACATTGTCTATGTGTGAGGACTATCATGGGTTTTGAAAAATGGTGGTTCCTAGGAACCGGAAGTGGTCCACAGCAGACACAGTGCTGTTGAGGATGGTTTTGTGTGTGCTGGCAGGCACCTGTACCGCCTGCCAGATGTTAGCAGATGGAGAAGTCCTTTTGCTGGGTGAGTGTGGTCCTTGATGATGCTGCGTGTTTTATGCAAACACTGGCTGCGGTAAATGTCCTGGATGGGGGGGGACTGCTGCCAGTGATGACCTAATCTGCTGTCTGTATTTGGGAAGGTCATTGGAGAGGTTTGCTCTGTTAAAATCCCCAAGACTAATGATGAGAGAGTCTGGATGTTGTTTCTCCACGTCTGTCATCAGCTCAGCCAGCTGTTTTTCAGCATCTGAAGTGGAGCCTTGAGGTGGCATGTAAGAACCAACCAGTACAGACGAGGAGAACTCCCTCAGTGAATAAAAGAGTTTACAGTTCATGAGAAATGACTCCAGGTCAGGGCTACACGTGTTTTTCAATACTTTGATGCCTTCGTTTATATAAAAGCACATTCCGCCTCCTCGCTTGTTCTCCAATAAATCCGCGTTGTGGTCCACTTTGAACAGCTGAAAGCCCGGTATCAGGAGTGTGCAGTCCGTAGTGTTCTCACTCAGCCAGGTTTCGGTGAAGCAGAGGGCAGCAGATCCGTGGAGGTCTGAGTTTTTACAGGGGAGGAGAAGCAGTTCCATCTTGCTGGCCGGCGAACCCACATTTGCCAGGTGGATTGATGGTTCGGGTGGGCATAGTCCCCGCTGTCGGAGCTTCACGAACACACCTGCTCTGTTCCCTCTCCGCTGTCTCCAGCAGTTTAGCCAATAGAGAGCTGCTACTCCACTGGCCAGGATCTCCGTGAAGCTGGCATCAATGAATGATGGTAAAAATATGCCAGGAGAAGACTGTATGGTGTTTAGAAGTTCCTCTCTACTGAAAGAGACCACCATATGGTGGTTGAAAGCACCACAAGACACGCAGAAAAAGAGAGAGCAAAGCTCTGAGGCTGCCATCAGCAGCGCCATCTCATCAGAGATTGATTAACCTCTCTTTCTGGGACAGAAAACCCAGAGTTTACCTGAATTCAGGGTTAGAGTTAATTTCCATCACATCCAAACTAAGTAGTTTTCATGGTTTTTAGGTGGAATCTCCTCGTGTCGATGGTTGAGCCTTGTGAAGGATCTCATATGTTAAATATTTTGTGTGGTTTTTGCTTTTGTACGTAGTTCATCATCATGCTCGGGTTATTTTCTTTAATATCTGACCATTTTAGAATCGGGTATCTGCCGTAGTCTTTAGCTCTTCTTTCAGTAGATCTTTTGGTGCTCAGTTTAGTTAGTCAACTATTGAATTCATTGTGTTCATACAAGTCATTTTCTCTCAGGGCATGTTTCCTCATAGCTGCAACAAATTCTGTTGATCTGGGTTTGTGGGTTCTGGGTTTTTTCTGACACAGATGGACTGAACTGCTGAGAAGGCTGATTGCTAGATCAGGTGTGACTAATCAACAGAATATGATGCAGCAGAGACCAGAAACGGTCCATTCCTGCAGTTTGAAAGGCAGAGACACCAAGGACAAAAACGAGAGATCAAAATGAATGCTTTAAAAGTAAGTTAGCAGAGCAACAACCCGACTTAATACTGTATCTCACTGACAAGAGTTGAGCAACCTCTACTAATTAAGATATTTTCCCCTGTGTGTAACCTTATTTTAACTTTATTGAAAGTATTTTTTCATTCATTCAACAGTGAGAGAGAGCCTTTGAGCAAGCAGTGAGAGCTGAAATAAAGAATTAATTATATGGGAAAATTAGTAATTGAAAATAAATATAAAGATACTCACAGACACCATCAGTTTTATCTGCAGTGCGAGTCCAAGCCACCTGCCGGGTCTCCATAATGACCTGCACTGTGAGCCGCTCCACCTTCTGCCGAAACACGGTCATGACCACGCCCATCTCCAAGTCCCGTTTGATCAGGATCTTCTTTATTTTGGTCCCTCTCACCCTGCGGGCCCCGAGGGGGGGGCCCCCTAACTCAGCTGGATGGGGCCAAAAAAAAGCGGGTCAAATTTCATCTAAAGTTTTCCCAAAAGTTGCACATGTGCTTTAGCATTAAATGCAGCGAAAGTCCCTCCAGTTGGTCAAATCACACCTACATTCAGGATCCAAGTATCCCTCTGCCATATTGCAGACACATTGCAGACATCTCTCCTGAGGAGATCTGGGTTGAAGAGGTCTTAAAAGGCATCCTGACCAAGATGCCTAAATACTCCAACAAATATTCCAGCCTCTTAGTTTGTCTGGTTGATGGATCTGAGGGGCCCCCAAAAAAAGGAAAAAGGAAAAGGATGGAGGGAGGGGATGGGATGGCCCTTTTTTTGACCTTTTTGGGTTCTAAAGGACTCAATCTTATTTAAAAATAAAAAACATTTTTCAAAACACGCTTGATTTGCTCAAAGTTTTTATGGGCAAACATAAAAGAAACCCCATTTAAGTACGGATTTATGTCTAAATGTTTGTTCCCACGGTAAACGTTTTCAGTTTAAAAGGGAACAAAGTAGGAGCTGATTGACAATAACGGCACATTTATAACCAGATTCTTCTAAACTAGTAATATTAGAAGCTGGTTTCCCAAAAGGGGTGTTTGTTGGAGAAAAACGGATAGAAAACCCTTCACTGCAAAGTCTTTTTAAATTTTAGGAAAATGATCAGGTATTTAGTCATTTCCTTCCCACATCATTTTACATTTATTATAACTTTTTTTCACTTTTCTTCCTCTTTTTTCATTTAAACTAATACTTTTGTCATGAAGGTTTGAACAGTTTAAAATACCTTTTGGGCCTTTTGGATAAAACGGGCATGAAAGGGCTTTCAGAATTTTTTGCTCAACCCCCGAAGCCCCAGAGGAAAATAGTTTAACCCCCCAGCATTTCCCTTCCCCGGGAAAATTTTTTTCTGTGGCTATTTTCCAGCTCTAAGCCTCATAAATCAGGCAAAACTTCAGACCTCAGGGCTTTTCTGAGCACACATCTGAGCTTTGAAATGACATCTTTTATCCTTCTTATTAAAAAAGCAAAGGTTTTGATGGTTCTAACCCTTTTCTGGGAGCCCAAAAAAAATTTAAATGATCCCCCATTTTTTTTTTTTACTCAATATATTTAAACTTTCCCGTTTTTTGGAAAAAATGGGGCAGAGAGAAAAAATTTTTAGTTTAGTTTTTATTTGGAGGGGGCCCGCCGAAAATAAAAAAAGGGTTTTAAAACAATACTTAAAATTCTCCGGATAGATAAAATTTACATAATTTAAGGGAAACCCCCAAAATCTATTAATTTTTAACAGAACAGGTTTTTTTTTTGGGGCTGCACCCCATCAGTAACAGGGACATTATGTAATTACTAAACCCTTCCGCCCAAATTCTTGAAGGGGTAAACCCTGTCGTCCCCGATCGGTTGGGTTTTTCCCCTAACAGTTCAGCCCCAAAATTTTTTAAGTCCACCAAAAAACCAAAACCTCATTTGGATTTACCGTTATTCTCCAGAAAATGAAATAACACAAAAGACCAAAATTCAATGAAAAAGCGCGTAAAACAAAACTGTTTTTAAAACGCCCCAGCAGCCCTGCCTGCTGGGTTTAAGGGTGGGGCCTTTAAGGGGAAAGTTAGGGGGTTTTTGGGGGGGAAAAAACTTCTTTGGGAAACAGGGCCCCGAAACCTAGCACAGCTGTCTTGGTTCTTCTGAACCATGAAAACAAAGAAATTAAATCATATTATGGCTGAAGCCCTCACCTCTCTGCTTAGCTCTGCTGTTACAGTAGTTAATTAGCTTGTCTTCCCTCCTCTTAAAGGAGCAGAACCATGCACCACAGTTTGGGAAGCACAGCTTAGACAGTTATTTACTGAGAAATGATGCTAATTTACACCAAGACTGGGTTTCAGAGCAGCAAAAAAATCCCAAACATTAACAAGATTAAACAAGATTCAAGACTTTGTTTTTTTCACGATCACATTTTTCCCTAAGCTGTGGATCCCCCTGCAGCTCCTCCCGAGTTTTTCCATGGTCACTTTGGGTCTGCTTTTAAAAATCTCTCCTTGTCCAGCCCGTCCCTTTAGGTGGACTCCATATTTGGGAGGGCTTTTGGGAGGGAGAGTGTTTTAGAGTTTTGGGTTTTTTAGAACCCGGTTTTTAAAAACCTAATTCCTGCTTTTAAATGAACCCCAAAATTTTCTCTGACCTGCCTGCTTTTTTCCCTTTGGGCTTTCCTGATGCTGTTTTCTAAAAAAACAACTTTTACACTACAATGTAACCAGGTGACCCCCATGAACCTATTCCAAAAGGCATTTGGGGTGGAAAGTATAGAAAAAAATCTATGTATGATGCCCCTAAATTTCCTACAGTTTAAAAAAAAACAAAACGGGAAGTAATTATTTTTGGGGGCCCAAAAAGGAGGAGCAATCAAGAGTCAAACACAGTTTCAGTTTTTCAGTAGAAAAACCAGAGATCCGGGGGTCTCGATCCTGAAAGGGTTTTGGGTTATGGTTTCAATTTTGTATTCATGTTTTTCAGCATTTTCCTTATTTATGTTTCTTGTTATTTTTTTTGGGGGGCCATATTCTGTTAAAATTTTGGACATTTTGGTTTTTCCATATAGTTCATTTCCTGTGCTCATTATTGTTAGGTTGTATTTTTTTAGTTCTTTCTTTGTGTTTTTCTTGCGATCCTTTTTACATTTGTTTGTTTTTCCTGTTAGATCTCTGATCAGAATCAGAATCAAAAACGAATCAGAATCAGCTTTATTTCCAATTTTGTACATACAAACAAGGGGAATTTTTGACCCCCCGGTACACTTTTCCTTTGGTTTTTTTTTTTTGCACTACAGAATATACATATTTTAAAATGTAAATTATACTCATATATAAATAAAAAAGGTGCATTTGCAACATCTGTATGCTGTTGTTTTGTTTTTTTTACTTGAATGTTCAACAGAGAAACAGCCTGGGGGGGGAAAAACTGTCTCTGTAGTGGCTGGTTTTTGGGGAAAAAGCGCTCTGTAGGTTTTCGGCCCGAAGGTAAAACTCTGAAAAAATTTTATGTGCAGGGGTGTTTGGGGCTGCAGAGATTTTACGCAGCTCTTTTCCTGACCCTAGACCTGTATAAGTCCGTGGATGGAAGGGAAGGTCAGGATGGAGGGAAGGAAGGAAGGATCATCTTCAGCTCCATTCCTGGTTGTCTTTTCTCCCCTTCTCTGCTCTTTTCTTCTGTCTCAGCTGTTCCACATTTCCTCTGATTGCTCTGCCTTCTTCTTCTGCTCTTCTGGTTTGCCTTTCATTTCTCTACCCCCGCTTCAGTGAATATACCAACTGGTTCTCCTTGTTCCTCACTGCTTCCTTCCACCACCTTGCCCATTGTTTCCTCACAGTTCAGTCCAGTCCTCTGTCTGTTCTCCATGCTCTGTTCTCCTTGTACCAGCTTGTAAGTTTTGTATTTTTATTAAACCATTTCTACTCACCATGCTGCTTCCATCGTCCTGTCTGCATTTTGGTACAAGACACCTGCCTCACAAATCATGACACTGGGTGTAGTGGTGGACTCAGACCACAACATTCAGAACTACATAAAGAGAGTCACTAAGTCATTCTATCACCTGAATAAATTTCCAGCATTAAAGGTTTAATATCCCTGCAGGATCTGGAAAACGTCATCCATGCGTTAATCTTTAGTGGAATTGATCATTGCAACGGTGTCTTCACAGGTCTGCCTAAAGGCACCATCAGAGAGATGCAGCTGATCCAGAACGCTGCTGCCTGGTCTCACTAGAACCTAGAAGGTAAAGAACATCAGCCCAGTTCTAAAGTCCTTCCAATGGCTCCCTGGACCTCAGAGAAGAGACGTTAAAATACTTCTGTTGCATTGAATGGCTTAGCACCGAAATACATTAAAGATCTTTTGCTGTTGTATCAACCTTCTAGACCACTCAGGTCTTCTGGTTCCAGTCTACTCTACATCCCCAGAACCAGACATGGGGAAGCAGCATTCAGTTCTTCTGCTCCACTAATCTAGAACAAACGTCCAGAAAACAGCAGAGATGCTGAATCTTTGAGTTCTTTTAAATCCAGCTAAAATCCAGGTTTCCACAGTTTTCTCTCTTCTCCAGTAAAGGGACAGTCCCACTAACAGTCCCACTAACGGATCCCAGCAGACTTGTCCATGACCTCATACTGATGTAGCAGCAACACATCCTGCAAACACCGTGGCCATTATATCAGCTGCCCGTCCAGAACCAGCGTCAGAGGTCCGTTTGGTTTTATGATAGAACGCAGAGAAAGCAAAGTGTTTGCAGGTTAATCCAGGATTATTCACAAATACTTCAATAGCATTTCTACTGCGCTGTGGATACAGAGCCACCACAAAGTATTCACACCCCTTTACTTCTTGTTACCTATCAATATTATTTCAGAGAGGATTTGAGTGTTTTTAGTTTTCTCACAGATCACCACAGAGTACTCCATAATGACCAGGCATGTTTAATCACTGCAAGGCTAGTTAAAACACTGATTAAAAGGTATCCACACCCATGGTTTTGGTTTCAAGCCAGTTCAGCAGCAGTCACAGCCTCCAGGCTTCCTGGGTGTCTCCACAAGCGTGGCCTAAACATTTTGGGGATTTTCTCCATTCTTCTCAGCAGATCCTCTGTCAGTCATGTTAGAAGATGAGCCGCTTTCCCAGTCTGAGGTCCCTGAGGACCTCGAACCAAGTTTTCTTATTCTCTATGTGTCTGGCTGCTGCTATCTAACCCTCCATGCAGACTAGTCTCTCAGTTTCTAGCACAAAAAAACATCCCCACAGCATGATGCTGCCACCACCATATTTCACAGAAGGGATGGTGTTAACCAGGCGATAAACAGTGCCTGTTCCTTCTTCACAGATTGAAGGTCTTGATTGACTCAGAGCACATAATTAAAGTATGAAGCACAGAAATACTTGATGGGGCTACACGGTTTTAGAAAATCTTGTTATGACGACAATATTGGTGAAACTTGGGAAGATGATATCATGTGCGATATCTGCCTATTTTCTGCCATCCTCTCTTTCCTATCTGTGCTTTCTCCACTCTGTAACCTTGAGTATTTTAGGTGATGTCATTTGTGTGCAGTTTGAGCATCTGCTGCCCTGAGACTCTGTCCAGCTGGCTTAATGTTACATTAGCATTGAAAAGGTTTATTACATTAGCCAACAATTATCGCACTCCAAACAGTCCCTTATAAGTATTGCACACACTGATATTGCAATGATGATATATTTGTGATATATTGTGCAGCCTTAGGGACTGCCATCTGAAAATATGCGGGAAAATTCAGTTTTCATGATTTTTGTCTTTAATGAGTCATTGCTCCATGAACCAGACATGGGGAATCATTGCGGTTGTTTAACATGTGTGCAGCACACGGGACCACTCAGCAGGACGACTGATCTCCTGCAGGTGTTCTTGTCATCAGCTTGTCGGATTGGGTTGAGTCAGCTGTGAATCTGAAGCCATTTATACTTTACTGATGATCTTGGATAAAATGTAATGGAAATATATCTGAAATAATGTCAAATTTATTCTCACGCCTTCCATTCATTAAAACCATTCGAGACAATAACACTATTGCAATAATTTATCTTGAGACAGAAAATATCAATAAGAAGGCTAAATATAAACCAAATAAACATGTTATTACCAGTTATTAGTTCAGAAATCATTCAAATTAATCTCAAATATTTGAATTATGTTAGAAGACTTCCTCAGCCTTTCAACACGTCTGTGTTGTTTCCTTCACAGAGCAGGAAATCAAAAGCAATTTCAGGTAGAAGCTGCAAAAATGTGTCAGACTTAGAGCTGCACAATTTAGAAACAAGGAGCACAAGCAGCCTATATAAGTTTCTTCCAGCAGAGGCAGGAATCAGGCTCTGAAGCAGGACGGAGATTCAGGTTGCTTTGAAAGATGTTTAAATTGAAAGGAAACAGTTCAGATTCAAAATTGCTTCAAATTGTCTTTAAGTGAAGGATTTGTGACATGGAGCTCAGGGCAAGAGGTTGCTGGAGAGATGATATCTCTCAGTGAAGTGGGTTCTTTCAGAGTTCCCCTGAAGGAGCTAAAGATGTTGCAGACTAACAATACTGATGTTAATGGATGATTATAGTTTACGCCAGTGATGATGACGACTAATCCCAGCAGCCCTCATGTTTTAGAGCAATAAAAGCAAATGTTATTTGCAGATTATATGTGTGCAATCCAACATGTTCCCTTCATCCACAACACAGACAAAATAAATGTTAGCAAAGGAACAGCAGTAACAAGCACCTCTCTCTAGTCGGCAGCTCAGCTAATTATTGTAAAACATAATTTTTGAACCCAAAAACAGAACAGATTAATGTTTCGGATCCAGGATTTAATGCAATGTTCAAATGATGTAAAATTATTAACTTTACTTTGTCTGTTTTGTACAGTGAATATTACCGCAGCTCTGATCCCTTTTAGTTCCTACTTCTGGGTGTTTGTGGCTCGGTCCCACTTTACAGCTAATTCACATTCAGTGAGAAAAACCCGATCAGCAGTCAGAGGAGAAGACAACTGAAGCCATGAAAGAGAAGCTGCTTGGTGTGTTTGGGCCTGACATGTTCTGTGTTTCAATGTGAGCTTTCTTCATTGCTGTGGCCAAGAAACAAAGGCTTGCTGCCACATTTTAAGCAGTTGTTTAGTTTGGGTTCACTGGCTTAGAGATCATTAATAACTATTCATAATCAGAGCAACCCAACATGTCAGAACAGAACCGAACTGGACTTTACTCATCAAACTGGAGACAGTTTGAAGTCTGAATATCAAAGCAGAAAAATCACTTTTCTTTCTGAAACTTCTGTTTACCTGCAAGCTTGTCTAATAGTTTCTTCTTCTTCTTCTTAATATTATTATTAATATTATTATTATTAGGAATTGCTCCATGCTTTAAATATTTATGACCACTTTATCCCAGCATTAGAAACAAGCAGTAGAATCAGAGAAAGCTCCCCTGCTGCGTTTTACTGAATGAGGATTAAAAGGTGGACACATCGGGACTGAAGCCCATTTGAACA
The DNA here is from genome assembly GCA_036173005.1 of Crenichthys baileyi. NCBI lineage: Eukaryota > Metazoa > Chordata > Actinopteri > Cyprinodontiformes > Goodeidae > Crenichthys > Crenichthys baileyi. The sequence goes on from JAHHUM010001757.1 coordinate 619,796, forward strand.
TTGAAGAGCTGCCAGAGTTAGTTGTTCATTATTATTTTCAGATTAAACATTAGTTTAGTGAACCATGGTAGTCCACCCTGTCTAGGTTCTTTTCTGCGCTCCAAATATAGAGATGTTGATTAAACAGGAGCAAGAATAAATCAATCATGGAGCTTCGTTACCGGCCTGTTCTAAAGACAGCTGCACTTATATAGAAAGAACCGTCAGCCGGAAAACAAGATGAACCAGCAGTAAAGTTTCACACAAGTCAAATAAAAATAAACCCAGCATCCTGAACAGACTGCTGCAGCCAACGTTCAGCTCATTTCTTAAAGGCAGTGGGTCATCTAACCAAAACCAGTGAAACATAAAAGCAAAGATGTCAGAGAACAGGAAGTAAAGTGCAGGTATGCCTGAGCTGAGACTAAGGCCCCAGCAGAGTGTCAGGCTGCAGACTCGCTCTGATTGAAACCTGTTTTCTGCTCATTTTCTGGTTGTCTCTATATTGTCATTTATTTGTCACTGCATGCGGTTCTGATCATTTTCACGTGTTGCTCCAGTTTGATAGCCTTTCAGGTAATTGGTTCACATGCCAACTTCTTAAATTAGGAATGCATCGATCGTCTGAGCCTCTCTGTATTTGCTGAGAATAAACTGATGTGGGGCTATGGCAGGCCATTTGAACAACAATTAGCTTTGTCTGACTGTCTGTACTTACATTCTAGATATCTAAAAATTAGTTTTGACTAGTTGCAACTACATTTTGATCACAACTACTTTAATCATATTGTGATGGACCAAAATGCCTTTCAAGATATCTCAAACTTAACAATGACTAATCAAAATGACATGTTTAGACAGCAGAATTAAAGCCCTCTGGTGCTGCCACTGAGCTGTCCAAACTGTTGCCTGTGGAATTATGGGTTAGGGTCATATGAGGAGAACTGAACTTCATCTACTTGAAGACTGTTTGAGAAACCTGCTCTCTCCTGGCACATTATATCTTTCTGTGACCAGCGTATATTCTGACTCAAGGAGGCGATGCAGCTTTTTTAAACCAGAACTTGGCCTTAAAGAAGATGTTACGCCAAATGTTTCGCTACTAGTGAGGCAGAGGAGGTGGCTACTGTTCAATGCCAGGTTTTAGTCAAAAATGTCCCTGAAATCTTAAAATAGCCTAAAAATTAACCTTTAAAAGATAACTCCGATTTATGCAATGTCTATTTATTGAAGTATGTTTTGCTGTTTAAACTTGAATGTTCTGTTAAAATAAAATAAACGACTGCACCATAAAAATCAGGTTTATGACACCAGAATTTGAGTTCGGCTGCCTGACATTGCAGACCACTGACGATTAAACACAACTAAGGCTAAAATGCTTTAGAAACTTGGTGCCAGAATGTCACATAAATCTGGGACGCTTTGACTAGACAGAATAATTACTCCAGATATCAGAAATATCATTCTGACTGGTCAGAATCATTTAAGATATCTTAAAAGCAAAGGTCATCTAGATAAAAAATGTTCCAATTATCCCTAATTTATTTAGAGATTTCTTAAAAGAATTTTGACTAGTCCAAAATACAGTTCTAGATTATCTCTTAGTTACTTTGGCCCTAATTATTATTTTCTTTCAAGATATCTGTAATTTAATTTGCACTAGCCAAATCTTAGTTTCAAATATCTAAAAATACATTTAAGATATTTTGAATAATGAGGTCATTAAACTTATCTTTAATTAGAATTATGACTAGTCAGAACAAAATGCAAAATATCTCAAATGTACTTTATGACTAGTCATAATTTAAATGTTGATATCTGAAATATACTTATATAATAAAGACAGAGAACTTGAATTGGAGACTCTATACAACTTAACGGTAAATCTGATGTCATTTATACCAGTCAGTAATTAGAGATATCTTAATTAACTAATATGCCTAGTCATACATCAGTTTCAGATATCTGGAATGTAAGTGTGGTGAAGGCGATTTTATGTCAGAAGAGCCTGCAATAATGGGTCGTGTCATGGCAGGACCTGAATAATGTGGTGGAGTGAGGAAACTGCTAATAAAGGGATGCTGTGGTGTTAAACTTGCTAACTTAGGCTATCCATTGAACTTTATTTATAAACCGCTTTAAACAACCAGCACTGAACCAAAGTGCTGTACAGTTAAATAAGTTAAAAACAACACACAGGTAAAGTCCTATGTTAAAACAATGTAAAACAGCATAAAAATCAACAATTAATATAAAAATGCCCTGAAACCAACATCTCACAGGGTAAAAAGACGGGTTTTAAGAATAGATTTTAAAACAGAGAAGACGCCTGTCTAATTTCCAAGGGCAGATTGTTCCACAGTTTGGGAGCTGCAAAAGCCTGATCTCTTCTGAGGTTAAGCTCAGTCCGAGGAACATTGAGGAGCAGCTGTTCAAGTGACCTGAGAGAGCAGGTAGGTGTATGAGGCTGCAGCAGTTCAGATAAACAGGATGGAGCAAGGCCATGGACGGCTTTAAAAGCAAGTCAAATAATTTCTAAATGAAGCCTAAGAGGGATGGGCTGCCAGTGAAGGGAAGCTAAAATGGGGGAAATGTGCTGAAACATCTGAGTGTCAGTTAAAAGACGAGTGGAGGGGGCCTAGAACTGAGCCCTGTGGGACTCCACACAACAGAGGAGGACACAAGGTCACCAAGACTGACGCAAAACGCTTACTCCGCCAGCTAGGGCCTGAACCACTTCAGTGCTATGTCCTTGACGCCCACCCACTGCTCTAACGAGCACCAAAACAACACAGTTGCCACGGTCAGCAGTTAAAAATATGTTATTTAAGATGCTCAAGGCTGATTGAGTGCTATGTGGAGATTTACAAGCAGATGTGGTTAAAATGTTTTGTTTTCCCAGAAAGGCCTTTAGTTTGCTGTGTTCTATGTTTTCAAGGACTTTCAAGGAAAGGAAAAGTTGCTTGGAGATAGGGCAGTAGTTAGCATGAACAGCAGGATTAAGGGCTGCTTGTTAATGTGAGGTTTTACTACTAAAGGCTAAACTACAGTTAGAACTACAACAGTTAACCAATTAAGAAGATGGGTTTATGTTCTGAAAGTTGAGTTAATCTAATAGTTAAACTCTGACATAGCGAGAAAGAAACCAGGATGCTGCAGCTTATAGTGAAGGAGAGGACAAAATGATGTTAACAGCTGCTACCCAACAAATTCATCATTAACATCTGTTTCCGTTATATTTCATGCATAACTATATTACTTATGGGGTAATATTATGCTTTATCATATTTTAAAATAGTTTAAGGTGACGTTAAAACATGTTGAAATAAATACGATTTGAATCCCTGACCTACAGTGATGCAGTGTTATAGCTGGGCTTGATGCTTTTAAGAAGAAAATGTTTATTTTGACTCGGACTTGGGAAAATGACATGTTAGCATTCACCACAGCTTGTGGAGTCAGTTTCTGACCCAAACATAGAAGCTATTAATGTCCAGCTGTGTCCTATTCTTCAGGATTAAAATCCAGTTTGGAACCAGTAAAGTTATTTATCCCACACCGAAGTTTACTTTTTCACACAGGGCGAGATTGGGTTTTTTTTACCAAAAGAAATGAAATTTATATTTCATCAGGTTATCTTGTCCGATATTAACATTGGTTTGTGGGAACCAATACTTTTTCGTGGCATATCAGCTCTTCTGAAATACTTCTGTATATGAATTTCATAAAGAGGTATGCTGTGTTTTTATTTTAACTGATCTGCTGTAATGTAAGGAAATGGACTTCTGGCTATTTGCGTTAAAAAGGCCCAAATCAACAAAAAGATGCTAAACATCCAAGAGATAATAACCCTTGAGAAAAAGCATGAAGCTCTGCCAGAAATACAGATGAACCAAAAGGCATCAAATGAACACAAAGCAATGAGAAAATGTCCTAAACTCAGAAGCCCATAACGTTAGTGACCTCGGTGCTCCTGCATCCATTTTAAAGCCATTTGCTTTAGTAGCCTATAAAGATGGGGGCCTCGGAGGTGTCTGCGTTCAGGGGCCCTTCTCATTTCTCCTGAGCTGGTTCTCGAACTGTTCCAGGAAGAGAAAACCCGTTTCCACCCATTAGAAAAAGAAAACGCATGAACGTTGAAGCCTCTCCGGCTGACATGAGAGCCATTTTCTTCCTGGTTCTTAGTGAGACCCTGAACGCACCGCCGCAGCGGCTGAGTGAACCTGCAGCCTCCATCCAGGCCGACAGCAGTAAGAAGCGGACGTCCTCCGCCTGAAGCCGCCACTGCGCAGCCGTCTCACTTTAAACGGAAAAACTACAACATGTGCAGCTAAAAGCTCAGAAACTGCGCTTACCTTCCTGAGAAATCGCTTGTTCGCAGCTCCACGCAGCCGGCGCCTGTTTTCTATCTGATCATGATTTGAAAGTTATGAAATGAAGCTGGAGAGGATGTAGAGTGTTGGCAACAGGCCAGCCGCAGGGCGGTCAGTTCCTCTATCCGCTTGTGTACAAGGAAGTAAAAGTTGACTTGGACTGTAGGCTCAGCGTTGAATTTATAAAGACAGAGTCCGGAAGCAACGACGGTATCTATGCAAACTAAGAGAGGCGCAGAGCTGCAACGTCTTTCAAAGTAAATGTTCAGTAACCTGCCCAAATATGACTTTAACGCCTTACTGATGATCCCTTTTCTAAGTCTTACAGATCTTTGAAACTTGTTTTAAATTTAAATACATGCCAGATTTTAATACATAAAAACTGACCATGATAGGTCGTTTCTAACCGTTTCTCAGCTTCTCAATGTGATCTTTTTTCCTGTAAACTGGAAACAAACTAATCTGCTAGGAAGGAAACAAACAAACAAAAAAAAAACAGCAATAAACCAGAAGAAAGAGGCGACAAAGACCCTGAAACTAAAACACCTCTGGATTAGGTGTCGGCCTCTAGGAACCTGCATCTGGGCCTGGTAATATTTACCAACTCCACCTTCACAGGTTCTTGTGTGGACATCTCTTCTCCAATCACAGCATTTCTATTCGATTTAGTTCTAGGCTCTTGTTGGGCCTTCAGGAGCTTTCATTTTTGTTTCTCTGTGATGGTGAAAAAATAAAATCCCTCATCTTCAGCTTTTCAGAAGACACCTGAAGGTTTAGTTTGTAAATTTACTGAGATGTGGAACAGTTCTCAACTTCATTCATCCTGACAAAAAACCTTAGTTCCATCCGAAGAAAGTCAAGTTTATTTATGTAGCGCTTTTCAGCAACAAGGCACTCAAAAGCGCTGTACATAAGGAAAAACATTACAATGATACAAAAAATCACATCAAATGACATTAATAATCCTTGGGGGGTTCCTGGTTCTAATCCAGTCTTTCTAATAGATGTAATTAGCTCATCAAGTCCTCTGTGGTAAGAAATTCATCCTGTGCTTGAAGAAAAATATTAATCCTTGAGGTCGCTGGTATGAGGCAGCTGTGGTCCAATCATTCAAATAAGCTGGGTCACTGGTATAAAACAGTTTTAAACCAAACTTTTGAAATATTAATGTTTGGCTTTCACTGGTAAAGGTAGCCCACAGCGTGATGGTGCCACCTGCATATTTCACTCAAATATTTAAGGTTAAGCCCAGTGACCACAACACATTCTGACCCAAGGTTCTGGGAGGTTTTAGCCAGGACTGGGTGTTTTCTTTAGAAGGCTTCTGTCTCCCAACCTTGCTCCTTAGACCAGATGGATGGAGAACACAACCAGGCCCATTGTGTTCTACAGCCAATAGATCAAATGACAGGAGAAACCAAGAACATCTGGACTTTATTTCAGACTGGTTAGTCTCTGCACCTGAGGTCAGGTGTGAACTCCAGAAGACTGAATCCTGAACAATTGTGCAGAGTAGAAATCATTAAAATGATTGTTTGTAGCAGGGATGTGTGGATTTTTCAGAGTCACCGTCCACAGCAGAGAAAAGGGCAGGTGTCATCTTTTTATGATTCAATCAACTCGTGTTTTATTTGTGAGAAATGTATGATTTCATGACACCACGGTTTAGTGTCATGAAGGAAATGTAAAAATCAAGCCACGCTACTAGCACACAAAAACAAATTATATAATTTACTTGTCTGAGGTAAAAACTTTGCATAAATATCATTGCTCTATAAGCAGTAGTTAACTTCCCCACAACAGTGAACAAAGGTGACATTTTCTCATTTCAGATACTTCTTTCCATTAACAGTTGAACTGCAGCAGGAAGCAGCTCCACCGGCTGTTTCTCTCTCCATCTCCTCACAGTTTCATGGCTGGAGATCAGCTGTAATCAGTCTTTATCTGCATGTCTGCAGGCACCATGTCTCTGGAGTTCAACATAAAGCCAAATGATTCATTTTAAAGCCAGAATAAAATCCTATGGGTAAGTAAAGTTGTTAGCATCAAACCTCTGGGAATTCAACCAGCAGCCTCTTCAGGTGGCCTTTAATATGCCCACTAGTGGGTAGATATTGTGAATGGATGAATTTTAAATGTAAATTACTTGAGCTCATTTTCAGTATCATAATAAACCAGGGAATCATCTAATTTCTGAAAACATTAGTTTGCAAACACAACAGACATTAATATTTTCCATGGAACCAGATCCAGAACGTTGCTGTGTGAGGATCACATTGGCTGTGAGAAATTTGCATGAGTAACTCGGGTATTTGCATAAAAGCAGAGCAGATGAGCGAGCACAAATACAAGGCAGCCTTTCAGCTCGTCTTCATGTTATTTCTAATGTTTAGGGCAGCATTTTCCAGCCCGCCTGCTAGTCAGGCAGCAGCAAAAGGAGTCACAAAAGCTGCTGTTGCATGGTGTATGCTGTCACACACGTGGTCGTGTCTAAAAACCTGATTTTCGTGAAGAAACGAAGCACACTGTGTGAAACATTAAGCCCCGTGTATAATTTATGATGTGGCCCAGTGACATTCACCGTCTGTACTGGGATACAGAACTGGATGGTCACCTGACCATCTTAACCTGAAAGTTCAATTCTCTACATACAGTCTGGCAGCAACACCAAGTGGTCGAGTACTTTACTTTTTACCAGTGCAGACAGAGCGTCTGCATGGTGCTGCAGGAGATCCATTATGTTCAAGGTTCTTCCTGTAGACATCTCTATAGCACTCATGTTACCTGGGAGCAACAGTGGTACGGGTTCGTCCTGTAAGCGGTGGGTTGGGGGGGGGGGGAGGGATCTGTTCACAGGAATAGCATGTAAGAACAATTCTGTGTTGGTTTATTCACATAAAGTCCCAATAAAACATGTGAAACATATCAGTGGGGATGATTCTTCTGCAGATGTGAACAAGAACTTTCCAGCTGTGGCACAAATATGGAGTCTCTGAGCTACGAAACTCATGCCTTTGAATTTTTTAGAAGAATTAAAAGGTAAGAGCATCAGCCTGGCTTCAGTTAAAGTAGGTTAGCTGCAGAAAACGATGCAGGAACATTTTTTACATCAACCTGCATGAGACACAAAGCACACATGAACACCACAGTGTGACGGGACTCTAAGAGTAAAACCAGCACAGAGACACACAAACTTCTGTAATTTTACTACTGGCAACTTCACAGTGAACACTGCAATACTCACTACACACACATATAGTCTATTATTACCTACATGCACTGTTAAAAATCACAATAAAGTCATGAAATTCAAGTTAAACAGAATTTACAGAGTGAAAAGGACGTGAGGTAGAAAAACATCTGAAAGATCAGCTGAAGGTGATCTATCAGAAGCAGCGTGTTCATCATTAACAGTCATCTGCTCTCTAAATCAACACTTTAAATGGACCTCAGATATACAGAGATAATAAATCACAGATGTGCTCCACAAAATATTGTGTTAATGTAAAACTCATCAGTTTCTCTTTTTAATTAATGTTGTGATTTGTTCATTGATTTGAACCCAATAAAACACCAAATTATTGTTAGTAATCAGCTAGTAATCAGTGATTGTTGATTTCTAATCAGCTTCAGACTAATGAAGGTTTAAACCTAACAGATCTCTTTAAACTAACAGCTACTGAGTTCAGTGAGCATAATAATAATCATGTCTGGGAATTATATGGATTAGGTTCGGAATGGCTTCAAAATGATACTTTACCTGAACGGCTGTAAGAGATGGACAAAAACTCCTGAATATAAAGAAAGATTCAAACCTCACAGAGAATCTGGTCCAGCTCTTCTATCCATATAATAATAATAATAATAATAATAATAATAATAATAATAATAATATCACCACAGCTCTAGCTTGGTGTCAGTAATTAACTGTAAGGTTCTGACTCAGTGATAAGCAGCTGAAATATCTGGAAAGGAGGAAGCAAAGAAAATCTAACTGGTTCTGTAGACATGAGCAGAACCCGTAGTAACAGCTAGAACCCTGAGAGCCAGAACTACCAGAACTAGCAGCTTGATTTGGGACGCTGTTGCAGATCTTCAGAGCACTAAATGAAACGTGTCTCTGTTCTGTAGTGTTTGCATCAAATGGGCAGAGTCAGTAAACTGGAAATGCACTGCTGGACCAGAGCAGAGCATGAAAACCAGATGGGAGTGAAAAGAAACGTGAAGGTAGCAGTTTGGTCCGCACTCCTCCATCAAGCTCAAACGGGTTCATGTCTGAATCCGGTCTGCAGAAGAGCAGCAGCCAAACCTTTAGGGAGGAACCAAGTTTCAAGTTCCCTGCTTAAACAATTAAACTACTAAAAACGACTTTGTTGAGATTTTCACAAACTAATTAACAATTAGACAAATATCTTCTAAAAACTGATGGGCATCCCATGCTAGAGCGCTACTTGTTCATAGGTTCTCTACTAGTGTCTTACAGTGAAAATGAGGAGGTTTGATTCTGCTGAACAGCAGTTTGGTCTGAGTGTGAAACTCACACCCAAAGTTTTCAAACTGACGGTAAAAGCTGCCCTGATGCACACTCACTGCTCAGCTCAGACTTTACTGGGAGATCCTGAGCTACAGTTCCTGTAAAATAAGCCTGCATGGTGACAGGTCTGAGCCAAAGCTGCTTAGTTCCTGTTAAACAAGACAACAATTTCTGGGTTAGAAAGCCAAAAGCAGAATCAACCGAGATGGAGATCATTTAGCAACTAATCAAAGTCTTCCGCCAGCTCACTGAATCCCTCACTGTGCAGAGTCTTCCCTGTTAACTCCATCATTGCCTGAACTTCTGGATCCACGTTCAGGATGCTCTTCTTGCTCTCCTCTTCCTCCCCCTGAAACACCAAACAGACAGACATTTAGAGGAACTGTGGACAAAAAGGAAACGGATGGGAAATGTAAAACAGCTGCCATGTAAATGAGTTTCTCTGTGTGTAATCAGATGTATAATAGCGAAACATCGCATCATCAGCCAACCCAGTTCACTCCAAATCATTCTGATCAATTCAATTCAAAACCAGGTTCAGAAACCAGTGAATTGCATCAAATTTCCCAGCAGGTCGAGAAGAGAGTCACTGTCCCTCCATCGAGTTCTGGGCCTGACTCACAGTCTCCCCCTGGTGGACTCTGATTGAAAAGATGTCCAGAGACATGGGCTGTTGACCAGAACTGGGCGATTCTCAACTTAATTGGTTCCGACTGGTGACCAGCCGGTCCGAAACTTAAAAACCTGATCTTTTTCCACGATACAAGGTCAAGATGACAACACTACTCTTCAGTGTGAAAGTTGGCACTGACTGAAGAAGACAGTTCAGAATCAGCGAGGTGTAACTGCAGTCAAACAGAAGCACAGAGATGACTTCCAGAGACACATCTACAGCTCATTCAGGCTGCGGGGGAGCGAGAGAGAGCAAGACTTTCAGCAGATGACAGGAAGGCTGGCTATACTGCAGCAAATTGCTGTTTTATCATCAGAGATTTAAACCTGTGTCAAGCATGGAACAGCCCAGTTGAGAACCTCATGAAGGATCATGAAGACTTTAGTAATGCTAACTGTGACAGTCGCTAGCATAAGATGCTAAAGACAGTTTTAAATGTGAGCTTCTGTTCCTTTTGTCTTTGTTATAAACATTAGTGCCATCTGCTCTACTTCTAATATCAACAATTAACTACGACTCACAGCAAGAAGGCTGGAAAACAAATCCAAATCTGCTAAAGCGAAGGTCAGCAGGTCAAAGCTTTACAAACAGAAAAGATTTGAAATCAACCATTAACTTCTAATGGGTTTTTCTGGACCCAGGAGGCCTCCTGATCAAATCCAGCACTGCAGCTGACTCCTTTCAGTGAGGAGGGGAAGCAGCTCTACTCCAACCTCCTCACCTTTGACTGAGGCAGGGGTCCTTTAAGGGTGGAAGCAGCATCTGTAAGTTCCTTTAATATCTCCATCATTAAATTCATAGAATTACACCAGAAAAAAGAAGTTTCAACTAATTACTGCAGAGGTTTCATGTGAAAGAAAATGGCAAAACTCTGATCAAAGGTCTGAACATCGAGGACAAAAAAATAATAATAATATTAACAAATTAACAGAATCTGCCTAAAATGTCAGAAATCAGCCACTCTATTAAATATTGGTATCGGCAATAGAAAAACCCATATGGGTCAACATCTAGACTGAAAAGGATAGTATAAAACTGGATTTAAAGCTCAGATGGATTACTTAAATGAGGCTTAGTTAAATAATCATGGTTGTATGTTACCTTCATGGCCCACTAGGTTCTGCTGTCAGGGTAAAAACAGAAGTGAGTGAGGATGTTATCCTGAGCAGAGGGGCTGATCCCCCCCCAGTAACAAGTACCTCAGCAGCCTGCGGAGGCTTCCCCACAGCCCACACCTCCACAGAGTCCAGGGTGAAGTCCTCGTCTGCAGACAGGCGGGGGCTGCCGTAGGTCGTGCACTTGGGCCGCGCACGGCTGTGACCTTGTCCAAAGTCACAGTCGAGCCACAAACCAAAGTAGTCATGTTGACCCCCCATGCCCTGATGAGACCAGAAAATAAATATTATGTAGTTTATGAGTCAGTGCTGTGATTACACATACAGTCCATCTGTTAAAGTTCCCCAACACCCCAAACATCTGGCCAACAAACTGCACCTTCTTGATTCCATGTCAGGATTCAGTCTTCAGTTCACACCTGCCATGAATTATAGTGAATCTGATTAATCTGAATTAAACGTCTCACATTCACAGCCAGCCATATCTTGCAGAGGTGACTAGGAGGTACCTTTATGTTCTGGAGTGGCCCAGAACCTCACCAGAAACTGATCAAGAATCTCTGGAGGGAACTAAAGATTAGGGTGATGGTAAGAAGGCCTTCCAGCCTTGGAGAGATGGTTCATCAGAACACCATAGGAGAACCTGCAGAAAGCTGCTGAGCAACTAGAAGAGTTTGACTGCTGCGATGCAAAGAAGGATTTCTTCAATTTATTATTAAGAAAAGGAAAATGATTTTCATGCTGTTATTTTATAAGATGTAAATAAAAATATCCACTGTGTTATGTTTTGTGGGTTTGGGCCTCATTTTGCTTCACTAAACTTCTTGGCTGAATAAAAATAACTGAATGAAAAATGAGACAACAGGGACGTAACAAAAACTGGACATTTGTCCAAAACTGATGAAAAGAGAGTAGTTAGGCTGCAACAGCGAAGAAGCTCCAGGGATGTGCAGGATGTGTTCTCCAAGTGTCTGAACTAATGAGTAGAGGATCTGTGGGGTCACCTGCAGATGTTAGATGCTGACAGAGTCCAACCAAACACTGAAAGCTGGTTTTACACACCTAACCAGGTTACTCCAACCATTTTACTTTTCTAATTTCTTTCCACCAATAAATTTACTGTTTCTGGAGATGATGTGTGGCTTCTTGCTTTGCGAGCTGTGCTGTAGATGTAATCACGGTGGGTGGCTCAATGAAGGGAATTACATTTTCAGCTCAGATGATCAGAAACCATGAAGCAAAGCATTAAAAGTTCTGCTCCACCGAGCTCCTGCAGGCTCACCAGTCCGTTGGGCATTGTCTGCTGGTGCTGGTTGAGGTACATGAAGTGGTCGTTGTATCCTGTTGCTGTGTAGACTCTCAGCGCGGGGAACACAGAGAACAGGAAGCATCTGGAGTCACCTGCACACACACAAATATACAAATTACAAAGATCTGACAAAAACGTCCAGTTACAGTCCGCAATATTCAAACCAGCTGTGTTACTTCCTCAATGTGTCATTTTATCAGCGCTTTATTAGCCTCCAACTGCTTATAATGTAAAACATTATGGAGCACAAGTTATCACATATACATCCTTTGTTAAAAATGATACTGAAATATCTGCAGACATCCTCTGTCTATTTAACTCTGAACACTAATTATGTTTTTATACCTCAAACAAAATACAGAAAATAAATATTGAAATGAACGAGAGGTCGACCGATGGAGCTTCTTATTACCGATATTTAAAGCTCAGGGTGGCCGATATTTCAGGCTGATTCGGTTTCTTTTATTTGGCTTATTTTGGCTTTGGATTTGTTTTATCGCTCATTGTTTGCTAGCTTTTTCTTTCCCATGAAACCGTTGCAGTAGTTGGTTGAAGTATTCTTGATCCTTTTCTAATTCTACGAATCTTTTCAGCTCCCATCCTTACAACATACCCTGCAACATTCAAAGAAGCTTGAAGGAGACCCATGAGGAGAACATCACACTGATTAGGACTCACTGATTACTGTGAAGCTCAGAGCTCAGCTCCTTTATAAAAACGGGTCAGTACCTGAAACTAATTCCCCTTATGAGGTCCGCTGTGATCTCCAGCTCCAGTCCAGAGTAATCAGCAGCAGTTAATAACAGCGGTTCTGTGACTGCGCAGCAGACGGGCTGCAGGGCAGTGTGTGTGGGGGAGTCAGCCAACAGTGGCGCCACACAGCAGAGCACACTTTATTCTTCAACAAATAAAGATAAATGGCATTTATTAATAAAAAGTCTGTTTTCACTGGTTGTTATGATCTTCTTTAAGAGGTTAGCTCATAGATTCAGCAGCCTCTTCCACAAAACACTTTAAGACAGGATTAAGGCACCTTTTAGCCATCTCCATGTGTTTTGTGAAAGGACCGATGTGGCAAGGGGGGTTAAAGTCAACCCGGCTCACATCCCTGCATCGGCAGAGTTCTACGACTCGAGCCGGCTTCACGAACCGAGGGAGTGATGTGGCGACGCTGTATGGCTTGTGTGACAATCCTGCAGCAGGATTAAAAGTATAAACAAGACTCAGAAATCACCTCTAACAAGAATTGTCAGAAGGTGTAATGAATCATTTGAACCTGAAGCATTTACAACAGGACCGCTTCACTGAGGTCGCCCACCATTACGGACTTGAAAAGAGTGGATGAGTAGACTTACGAAGCAGCTAAGACTAAGCATTAGTGTTGACCTCAACACCTCCTCATCCCACACTGCTGGCTATATTTTTAATCAATACGGCTGCTTCCTGAGGTGATTTTTGAATAGCCAGAGGGAGCTCAGAGGCCGCTGGTCTCTCAACTGTTTGGACACAAAGACAAGAAGTATGTTTCAAGGAGTCAAGGTGAAGATTTTAAGCCTAGGACCACTTTACCATCTGTCGAGCATGGTGGGGGCAGCACCATGCTGTGGGCTGTTTGGCTGACTGTGGTACTGGTGCAATGCACTAAGTGGATGAAATAAGTACTTTACCTGAAATCAACAGCTAGATGGTTGAAAGCTGGACACAGAACCATAAGCAGGTGGTTGAGAAGCAACCATCTATTGACCACATATTGTATGAATAATGGGATGTTTGTATAATTAGAACCTGTGTAAATCTTAGAAAATCCCAAATAAATTCTAAATGATGCACCTAATTCTTGTTGTTAAAATGATGGAACATATATGTTGTATAATCCAGAAAGAGAAATGATTAAAATGAGACATTCATGCCCAGGATGAGTGGGAGCAATCTCCTCCCTGGACCTTCTGTAAAACTCAAACATTACGGTTTTAGAATTAAATTGTCTGTTTCAGGATCTGTTATCAGACTTGTTCAGCCTGAAGGTGCACAGTAAGGCCTCCTTCATAAAGGTTTAGCTGCTTAGTTGTAGTAGTAAATAAAAAAAAATGGACTGAACAGACTGCTCCTGTATGACCCTGCGGACCAGGACCAGGACTGCAACCCACCACTGCATTCAAGGTCATAATTACATGATTTTATGTGTGAAAATGTTGAATAAAGTTAAATCGAAACAAACCAAATCCCTCTCTCCACACAGGTGGAGTGCTGCTAAGTTTGACCCGGCATCCGAGCTCCGATGGGAAAGAGGGGGCAGAACCGAAGCACTATAACGGACCTTCACCTTGTATTACATCATACAGAACCTGGTGTCTGTTGTATCAGTGGTGAGCTCTACACAGGAAGCTCCAATCATTGCCCCTCGTTTGTTTACCGAGCCGTGGCATCTGGTTAGAAGCACACGGAAAATCCAGTGTTTTCCTTTAAGGCAGCTGATTTTCTGGAGCATCCGCATCATTTATCATTCAGACCGATTCCAGGTCGACTCCAAGACAAACCTCTTAGTTACTGTAGGCTCCTATGATGCTGTGGTCATCATCATCGATGACGCCGCCTATAGATGTGTCAACAGGAGCACCTTTAGTCAGAGCTTGTGTGTTCATGCGCAGCCTTCATGTAGCCAACCAAAGCTGTTTGATTTCATTTCACTTTAACTAAACTTTGCAAATAATGTAATTTCTAAAAAAGATCACATTTAAAAACCGACACTGAGAAATATTACAGTTAATTGCTAAGTTAGACCGAAATATTGCTGTCGATTTTGCCTTTCACCATCTCTGACATTCTGAATAATCAGGATTTTATTTAACCTCCATGAATAATAAGAGCTTCATTTGATTTGTTTCTATTATGCTGGAGCTGACGCCACCGATAACGGTCTGCGGTGTCTGCTCCACGTTTGGGTTTGAAAGCTAGGACCGCTCCTGTATTAAGAGGAGGGGTCCATGCTGGCATGTTGAGGAGCAGATCAGATGGAAACGGTTCCTTCCCTCACCCTGGAACTGAGGTTTCATCTCCCAGGCCTGTGATGCAAAGCCTCCAAAAACATGACCCTTAGTGTCTTTGATGAGCAGCACGGTGGGCCCATGGTGCATCAGACCCGACACCATCTTGGTGAAGCTCTCCCCGTGCAGGTGTGTGGAAAACACCAACCTCCAGGGGGCACTGTAGCTGTCTGGTAACTAGGGGGAGATAAAAGCAGAGAAGAATGTAGTTGATGAGTGACAGTTTGCAGTGATGCTTTTGTTCCTGATGTTAATTATTCGGGACTGCATTTAATTCATGGCCCGGTTCTGTGCTGCGCAGTAATTCTGTTAGCAGGAACCTGGTGGTGTGAGCAGGCTGAGACACCAACAAGCTGGGCTGGGTGGATAATTAGGATCCTCCATCTCCTTCTAACATCCAACATGGCATCTCTCATGATTTCTAAAACCTTTCTTCTGTGTTTGGGCTTTTAGCTCAATGTTCCTCTATGAATACTAAATATGTAAAACAGCATAAAACGCAGGATGGAGCTGAACCTTGCAGAGGAGCCATGAAGTCACATATGGAGGTTTAAAGCTGGACATCAACGCATCACACAATGGTCACCAGAGAAGAAGTGATGCTTCCAGCTGCCCGAGTTCATCAGGTGAACATTACTTCTGTGATATGTCCCCTGAGATGGAGGCATGTGTGTTTCTGAACCTGATTCTATCTACAGATGTTCTGCAGATGCCATGTTCTACTTTGTGCTGGTCTGTCACATAAAATCCACTAAAGGTTGTGGATGGAACGAGAAACAATGAGGAGAATCATCAGGGGGTGTGAATACTTATGAATGGGGACAAACACTGAAGGAGCAAAAGGTAGTCAAGGTGTTTAAAGTCGAGTAAACATTTCATGCAGCCACATTCACACGCTGCCGCTGATTTTGTTTTAAGCCTAAAAACTCTAAATCTAAAAGTGATTTAATTTGTTGTCATTTAAAAACTTTTAAGCATTTTTCTAAACATAAAAATTCACGCTGCAGATCTACAAACCAGGACCGCATAAAGCTGCCCATCCATAATTCATGGTGATCCAGACCTGTAGGAAGTACTGAAACATACAGCTACCTCATCAGTCTGTGGGTTCTGCTACAGCCAGACTAAACTGGTTTAAACCCACTGACCTGAGGAGCCAGAAACATCAGGGTGGGAATGTCCAGCAGACACTTCAGGTCCTTCCAGTGCGTATCCTTGCATTGAGGCAGAAGAGTCGGGGCCGTCCAAGAATTCAGAGACACGTTTAGGCCCTCAGCAACCAGGATCTCCAAATACAGCGACACCTGGAAGACCCTGAAGATCCAGTCCTCCAGGCAGGAAACATCACAACTTCCCTGATCTGAGGACGAAAATAAAGCGGAGTCAGCCGATATTATTCCTTATGGTGTTTAAAACATTCTAGTCAGTGGTTTACCTGAAGGTTTGAGCTCAGAGCACATTTGCTCTGCCAGAAGTTTAACGCCCATGGAGGTATCACCCATGTGCTCTGGCTTCCAGCCTTGCAGACGCCCCCTTCTGATCAGAATCTGAACTACAGCAGAAATCAGGTCCTGTAAGAACTATGAAGTAAAGCAAAAGCCATGAAGCTGAGAATAGACCCCACAAATCAAGACTTAGATTTCCTCTTTAACTTCGCCCTGTGCTCACCGATGCCACCTGTTCACAAGGAACAACGTCTGGTACTCCCACTGCATTGTGGGACATAACCATAACTAGTGGAGCCCGTTCCTCTGCGGTCCCTCGCAGGGTGTCTGCCAGAAAGACGATCAGCTGTTCCCGACCTGCTCCTGAGGCGGCGCCGGGTTGGCCGGTGTTCCCAGGGTCGATGCTGCACATGCACTGATAGATCCTCTTCACCATGGAGTCTGACGCCAGGTCACCCATCGACGACTGCCAGAGACAGCGCCAGAGGATGTGAGAGAAAAGGCAACGAACAAAAAGAAGCTGTTCCTGAATACTGCAGCAGAAGAGAGGAAAGCTCCAGACAGAAACAGGAGAGGATGCATGTTTTCAGGCTATAAAACCAGCAGCCACCTTGATCTGGGACACTTGTCCTGGACGTTTCCAGCAGCTCCCACAGGCTGCTAGTAATGCCTGTAAGCCATGCAGAGGCAGGTTTTCCTCTGACACGGCTGAGTTCATCCCAGCTCTACGTCCTCTATGATGGAAATGTTAGAGAGCAGCACTCCAAGAAAACATCCTCTGTAGCCCAATTTAGCACATTCCTATTAAATACATTTATTTTATCACTAACAAGGATATTTCCAACCACCTATCTGCTAAAGAACAGGTTTCACTTCCTGGATTTTAGTCTTTTTGCTGTTCTGCTCTTTCTAGAGCAACCAGAGTACAACACGCTGATATTAGCAGGCTGACTAGTCAGGCTGTCTGCTCTGTTAGAGCCTGCAGTCAGCTGCTCTACGGAGCTGCAGCTTGTAGCTTAGTTCAGGTTTATTATACAGCAATTCACAACACATCATCTCAGAAGAAGCACCAGTCCAATCCATATCCAGCTTCCTTCATAAGAATGATGCACGGGGGGACCAACAAGCAAACAACCAAATTTATTTTTGCGTTGTATGTTTCTTTCAGCCAGCTGACCAGCAGTGCCCAACAGGCAGTGGAGATGCAGTGCAGCATTACTCCATGCTGCAAACAGGTGGAGGGATCTCCCTCTGAGCTCATTAAAAGAACTTTAACCTTTGAAATATGGACGATTTGAAACCAGAACTGTCAAACCCTGATACTGGAAACCAGTCCATGCCCAGTATCATTATCATTATTCAGTGAGTTCTTTTGTACAATGACAGAACATACCATCTTGCAGTTAAAACTGAACCTCTAATGGAAGAATAATCCTCTGGAAGTGTTTGTTTCTGCATTCACTGACCTGCAGCATCTCCAGCTTAAGGGTCTTCACTGCTCCTGCGTTCCCAGAGGCCCCAGAACCACCCTGCAGTCTGTCAAAAACCCCGTCCATCATGGACCACTCCTCAGGCCGAAAACGGGCCATTCGCTTCTGCACCATCATGCTATCGGTGTTACCCATGATGCTCTGCAGTCCGAAAACATACACTCCTAAAAACAAAAGCAGGTTGTGAGAGCAAATCCCGACAGTGTTGCTTCACCCATTCCTCCCAACCTCCTTTCTAACTTTACTAGCAGCAGAGGTTTGGCCAGACTACTGACAGAAGATGAAAAACTGATCATATAAAGAGAAGCCTTAAAATAAATTCAGCTTTTATTGCAAAAAGCCAAGGCAGGTTTCTTAATATTAACATTTCAATAACACGACAATTCAAAGTGTTTCACATGATGGAAACACAGGAAAACACAGAGAAAAAGGTGCCGTAATAAAGGCAGGTAAAGAAAAGTCAGACTACAGGCTAAAATTTATGATGTTTCATAGTTTGAATAAAAGAATCAAAGCAACTTTTAACTTGATTTAAAGAAATCAGGGATTCAGCCTCTCTGCAGCTTTCTGGGAGTTTGTTCCAGATTAGTGGAGCAAAAGAACTGAATGCTGCTTCACCAGGTTTGGTTCTGGGGATGCAGAGTAGACTGGAACCAGAAGACCTGAGTGGTCTGGAAGGTTGATACAACAGTCTACAACTGTCTGATGGACCTTCGAGGCAGATCTGTGAGGACACTGTTGCAGCATTCAATTCCACTAAAGATTAACGCAGCAGCAGAATCAGAATCTACATTCGTAGGAAGATGAACAGAGGATGGAGATCCAGCAGAAATGAACCTGAGCTTCATTCATTCATGCAGTTGTCGGTTTGGTCCTTTGACCATCTGCAGTAAAACTTCACATGACACCAATGTAGAAGAAATGATTAGATCATGTTAACAGCTTGGAGCTTCCACACTGACCAGGAGATGTTATTATCTGTTTATAGGTCAACTTTTATAGGTCATGTGTGTGTGTGTTAAGTTAAGGTTGGGCTTAGGGTCAGGTATATACTGGTCAGGGTCAAGGTCAGGGTCAGGGTCAGGGTTAGGCCATAGGAAGGGTTGAAAAGAAATGGAAATCAATGGAAGTCAATGAGAGTCAATGCAAGGTCCTCAAAACATATAGTAAGACAAGAGAGAGAGAGTGTGTGTGTGTGTGTGTGTGAATACAGCTTTGGGGCTTTTACGAAACAAGAATAGAGCACAGATAATGGTACTCAGTTCCAGTGGACGCACACTATTCATGAAACGTAATAGATAAGGTCCGTACTCTGCTGCTACCTCTGAGCTCTTTGTCTGCAGGATTATATCGTATTGGGGGAGCACCTAGTGGCAAAAATAAGAGCTACCAAACACTCCAAACTACAGACATACTAAACTAGACGGGTAGAAACAGTCGAATAACG
Source organism: Crenichthys baileyi (assembly GCA_036173005.1). NCBI lineage: Eukaryota > Metazoa > Chordata > Actinopteri > Cyprinodontiformes > Goodeidae > Crenichthys > Crenichthys baileyi. The sequence goes on from JAHHUM010001757.1 coordinate 639,205, forward strand.
GTCTTTTTAACATGAAATACATTCATTTTCTTTTAAAAAAGGCGTCATTGCAGCAGTTTTAGTGGCATGAGAATTACCCAGTTACAGGTTTGTTGGGCTTCGATAACACACATCACATCTGGTGTAAGAAGATAAAGCAACGCTTCAGATGCTGCATCCGTCTTGATTTAATAAAGTCAATCATGCTATTAAAAACCCATCTCCAGATATTCGTGTTGTAGAGCAAATCTGCCCTGGAACGTGTAGGCAACCAGCTTCTCTATACAGTACATCTGAAATGCCAGATCTGACAATATGCATTCAAATCATACTAGATATCACCTTCTTTTATTAAAACCAATAGAAGTACACTACCGGTCAAAAGTTTCAGATACACTTTCTCACTTAATCTCTTTATTTTCATGACTATTTACATTGTAGATTCTCACCAGAGGCAACAAAACTGAATGAAAACACATGGAAAGATGTAGTAAACTAAAAGTGTGAAATAACTCTAAACATTTTTATATTTTAGATTCTTCCATGTAGCCTCCCTTTGCTCTGATGACTGCTTTGCTCTCTCCATGATCTTCATGAGGTGGTCACCTGGAATGGTTTTCCAAAGAGTGTTGAGAGAACTTCCCAGAGGTTCATTGAGAGAAGGTCAAAGGTTAATATTTCAGTCATCACAGCAAAGGGCGCTACTTTTAGGAATCTAAGATATAAAACATATTTAATTTTCAGTTTGCTACATAATTCTATGTGTTCATTCACTGTTTTGATGCCTTCAGTGAGAATCGACATACAATGGAAATAGTCATAAACATAAAGAAAAATATGAAAAAAGAAAGGTGTTCTACAACTATGAAGTGGTAGTGTTCATATATCAATAGATGACCTTCACACTGAGACTAAATGAGACTAATCCTTCCTGAATATCATCTGTAACGTCTTTTATTAGCAGGTCCAAACAACGCTTCAACCTGTTTAAGACGAAATGATCAGAGATGCAGCTAGCAGACTTTTACTGACTGATGTCCAGCCTGAGGAGCCTCTTTCTAAGGACTTTATCACAAGCAAACTTATTTGTGTATACACAATATCAGGAATTATTTGCAACAATCTGTATTTGTGATTATCCTCCTGGCCTCTAAAACAGGATTTTTATTTGCTACTGCAGGTTGTTGTGTGCAGCATTTCCAATGTTGATGTTCGCATACCCACGATGCCATTTTCTATGTAGCTTTACTACATAGTGCCTATAGGTCACCCGTATTTGACCCAATTTGTAGTGCAGATCCCATCAATATTGTTTTTTATTTTAATTTTAGAATTAAACAAAATAATTTATACTGAAAAGAGCGGAAGCTGGACGTGTTGTGTTTGAATGCTGAGTATTCTCTGCTGCAGCTTATTTAGGCTGAATAAATAGATTCATTGATATTTATTCTAACCCAGAAAATGCAGATCTCATTTATTATCAGACATGTTTTCAACGGTTTTCTGTTGGTATCTAGAGAACTTTGTTAAATTAGTCTTTTTTTTGTGGAGATTAACTTTCAATTTCAGCGTTTAAATGTCTGCAACTGTCAGCCGGTATGTTCATTTTGCCAACATACATCAACAGTATTATACAATGCAGTGGCTCCTGGGGCCCCTCTCTGGAGGCGCATCTGGACACATCTCTCCTTCTTGTTCTGATTCTAACTGCAGGAGTACAGGGGTTGGACAATGAAACTGAAACACCTGGTTTTAGACCACAATAATTTATTAGTATGGTGTAGGGCCTCCTTTTGCGACCAATACAGCATCAATTCGTCTTGGGAATGACATATACAAGTCCTGCACAGTGGTCAGAGGGATTTTAAAGCCATTCTTCTTGCAGGATAGTGGCCAGGTCACTACGTGATACTGGTGGAGGAAAACGTTTCCTGACTCGCTCTCCAAAACACCCCAAAGTGGCTCAATAATATTCAGATCTGGTGACTGTGCAGGCCATGGGAGATGTTCAACTTCACTTTCATGTTCATCAAACCAATCTTTCACCAGTCTTGCTGTGTGTATTGGTGCATTGTCATCCTGATACACGGCACCGCCTTCAGGATACAATGTTTGAACCATTGGATGCACATGGTCCTCAATAATGGTTTGGTAGTCCTTGGCAGTGACGCGCCCCTCTAGCACAAGTATTGGGCCAAGGGAATGCCATGATATGGCAGCCCAAACCATCACTGATCCACCCCCATGCTTCACTCTGGGCATGCAACAGTCTGGGTGGTACGCTTCTTTGGGGCTTCTCCACACCGTAACTCTCCCGGATGTGGGGAAAACTGTAAAGGTGGACTCATCAGAGAACAATAGATGTTTCACATTGTCCACAGCCCAAGATCTGCGCTGCTTGCACCATTGAAACCGACGTTTGGCATTGGCATGAGTGACCAAAGGTTTGGCTATAGCAGCCCGGCCGTGTATATTGACCCTGTGGAGCTCCCGACGGACAGTTCTGGTGGAAACAGGAGAGTTGAGGTGCACATTTAATTCTGCCGTGATTTGGGCAGCCGTGGTTTTATGTTTTTGGATACAATCCGGGTTAGCACCCGAACATCCCTTTCAGACAGCTTCCTCTTGCGTCCACAGTTAATCCTGTTGGATGTGGTTCGTCCTTCTTGGTGGTATGCTGACATTACCCTGGATACTGTGGCTCTTGATACATCACAAAGACTTGCTGTCTTGGTCACAGATGCGCCAGCAAGACGTGCACCAACAATTTGTCCTCTTTTGAACTCTGGTATGTCACCCATAATTTTTTGTGCATTTCAATATTTTGAGCAAAACTGTGCTCTTACCCTGCTAATTGAACCTTCACACTCTGCTCTACTGGTGCAATGTGCAATCAATGAAAGACTGGCTACCAGGCTGGTCCAGTTTAGCCATGAAACCTCCCACACTAAAATGACAGGTGTTTCAGTTTCATTGTCCAACCCCTGTATTTCTCTGGGTTTAACAAGTCACATGACTTCCCGTGGGTTCCAGTTTACTACCAGCCCCATTCAGCCTTATTTCCAGGCAGCTGCAGAAGCCTGCAGGACCCTCAGCCAATACATTTTATTATCGACCTCTTTTCTCAACGAGTCAACATCACAGTTACTGTTTCAATAAATACATGTTTCTATATGTGGCTGCCAGCCATGTTACTGAGCCCGGTGTGCGCACGCATCCACGCCTCCATTGTCTGCTCAGCGCGCTGAGTTAAGGTTAAAGGCCAACCACCCGCACATTTCCACCGGAGCATCCCGCACCTATGAAGCTGTGCGGGGAACGTAAAGGCCGCCACGCACAGATAAAATGGAGATAGGAATCTGTGTCAGTGTGTCACTCACCTCCTAAAGACCTGCAGCAGCTCAGCTTTCCGGATCCTGCATCAGGCGGACGCCGTTAGTGGAGCCAATCAAATGACTCCAAGTTTCACCTTCTTCGCTTTGATTGGGTCGTGATATTGAAGGGCGGGAACAACTGGACCTCCTCAGCAGAGGGTGTGTTCAAAAACACTCGTTAGTTTGGTCACACGCTGCTGAAAATAGGTCATCCACAGATCCATCAGTATTTGCTTATCTGTTTATTTTATATGGGTAAGAAAATAGCTTCAGGTGTAATATTACATTTCATTGTTATTTGGGAAAACCTTTTAGTTTTTCCCTGCCTGCAGACATGATCTCCAGCTCATGTGTTGTTGGCATGTGGTTTCATAAAGAGCCTGCAGAGGATGCAAAGCGCTCTGGAAAGATGTTATGATGTGCCATTCCTGAAGCTGTGAAAAGGCGAATTCAACACTCCGACACATTTGGATATAACTGACCTGCCTATACTCTACATTAGTGGCCTTACCTTTTCAGATAAGGATTGTTCGAACACAGTTATGCGTGCCCAACTTAACAAAATTATTTTCCCTGTGCAGTCAAACAGAAACTCCATCATCCAACTATTCTCCAAATCAGACATTAAGAAATTAAGAACTAAAATATTTCCTACCCTAGAAGTCCTAAAACTAAAGAAATTAATGTCAAGGGTTTGAACCACATATATCCATCCAACGAGTTGCTAAGACTAAGATTTGGTATGGATCACAACAATTGTGTTTTTTGTGAAATGGACATTGAAACGACTGATCATCTGTTTTTCCACTGTATATATGCTGAGACTTTTTGGGAGGGCATGCGGGACTGGCTATTAACAAAAATTCATATTACTCCCTTCACAAGAGACAATATTATGTTTGTTGTCAACTTGGAAGACAGAAAGTCTGACCTGATTATACTGGCAAAATTCTTCATCCACACTTTAAAAGGTTTCTTCTGGACAATCATCTCAGCGCACTGAAACTGATAAAAAAGAAAAATGCACAATCCCTTCTTGTAGCATATGAAGAACATGGAATATTCATGGACCCCTGACCAAAACTGGCACAGGTCGTATATCTTTTAGTTTGTTTGTTTTCCTAGTTGGAACTGATTTTATTCATAGTCAAATGTGCCCTTCTCAGAAATGTTGACTATTTCGTTGTTGTTATGCCATTATAATTTGTAAATGATTCTCCTTTTAATAATAATTTAAAAAAAGATGTTCTGATGTACAGAGACGGGCTAAAGGTATGAATGACGGCTAAAATCAAGCTGAATGACTCTGGTCTAATATGTTGAACAACTGTCTTTTAAAATTACAGCTAATTTACCATTTTGGTGTAAATGTCACTAAATAAAATTTTGTAATTTTAATTTTGTGTAATTTTGCCACAAAAACATTAATTGTTCACCTAAAGCTTACTTAAACTATACTTTAACTGATCTTTTCTCTTTCTTTTCTTTGTCTGCCTTTCTCTGCATCTCTCAAGGCAAGTTTATTTGTATAACAAATTTCAATGACAAGGTCATGCTATACATGCATAAAACATAGGAAGAGAAATACAAAGATATAAAAAGTACATTGCAGTGTCATATTAAAGGCAGGGAAAACAGTTGGACTACAGACTAAAACAGATGACGTTTCAGTTGAACTAGTGTAAAGAAAACAGTCAAGGGCAACTTTAAACAAATGGGTTTTTAATCTTAATTTAAAGAGCTCAGAGTTTCAGAACTTTTAGTCTTCTGGGAATTTCGGTACAGTTTATTTATATATAAAGCCAAATCACAGCATGCTGTCTCAAGTCAATTCAATGGAAAGAAAACAGACGAATATCAAGTCAAATACATTCAATCCACCTGTACATTCTTCTTAATTTTTGGTTCTGGTTCTGGGGATGCAGAGAAGCCTGGAACCAGAAGACCAGAGTAATGTGGGAGGTTCATACACTGACAGCAAATCTGCCATTCATTATTTACAGGAGTATCTTACAGTCTATTATCTGAGATTCAGGGGGCCAGTCTAAAGACTTTAAAACTGTTGTGATGTTCTCTACATTTTTCTCTCACACATTCTCTCATTCAACATGAATATTTTTGCCTCACTGTTGGACATTTTTAACATAGTAAGTCTCTTCCATGTAGGCTACTGTGCTTTAGTTTTTATTGTAGCACAAAACAATGTGTGCATATTTGCTATGGTACACATAGTCTTGGTAGTTCAGCCCGCAGAGGTCAATTTTTCTTGTCTGTCTCTCAGCATTCTTATTTCACCAGCCATCACCAGATCTTGACCGGCGATGGCTGGTTGCTGCAAGTGAGGCTATAGATCAAAGTTTCTATTTCTCTCTCAGGCAGTTTATCAAATTTTTCTTCCTCTGCTTCCTTTCCTCTGCTTCAGCTGTGGACGAATTCCTCCAGTTCTTGGCAAAAATGCGGTCATTGTTTCAAGGAATATGAACATAGAGTTCCTCTTCACCAAAGAACCTTACAATATCTACCTAAAAAATAAATGCAGTCATGAGATGTCAGTATTAGTGAACTGGTAAATACACTCCAAGAAAGTTTTATTCTAGTGAATATGTATGTCTTTATGATGGATAGATAGATAGATAGATAGATAGATAGATAGATAGATAGATAGATAGATAGATAGATAGATAGATAGATAGATAGATAGATAGATAGATAGATAGATAGATAGATAGATAGATAGATAGATAGATAGATAGATAGATAGATAGATACAGGGGTTGGACAATGAAACTGAAACACCTGGTTTTAGACCACAATAATTTATTAGTATGGTGTAGGGCCTCCTGTTGCGGCCAATACAGCGTCAATTCGTCTTGGGAATGACATATACAAGTCCTGCACAGTGGTCAGAGGGATTTTTAAGCCATTCTTCTTGCAGGATAGTGGCCAGGTCACTACGTGATACTGGTGGAGGAAAACGTTTCCTGACTCGCTCCTCCAAAACACCCCAAAGTGGCTCAATAATATTTAGATCTGGTGACTGTGCAGGCCATGGGAGATGTTCAACTTCACTTTCATGTTCATCAAACCAATCTTTCACCAGTCTTGCTGTGTGTATTGGTGCATTGTCATCCTGATACACGGCACCGCCTTCAGGATACAATGTTTGAACCATTGGATGCACATGGTCCTCAAGAATGGTTCGGTAGTCCTTGGCAGTGACGCGCCCATCTAGCACAAGTATTGGGCCAAGGGAATGCCATTAAATGGCAGCCCAAACCATCACTGATCCACCTCCATGCTTCACTCTGGGCATGCAACAGTCTGGGTGGTACGCTTCTTTGGGGCTTCTCCACACCGTAACTCTCCCGGATGTGGGGAAAACTGTAAAGGTGGACTCATCAGAGAACAATAGATGTTTCACATTGTCCACAGCCCAAGATCTGCGCTGCTTGCACCATTGAAACCGACGTTTGGCATTGGCATGAGTGACCAAAGGTTTGGCTATAGCAGCCCGGCCGTGTATATTGACCCTGTGGAGCTCCCGACGGACAGTTCTGGTGGAAACAGGAGAGTTGAGGTGCACATTTAATTCTGCTGTGATTTGGTCAGCCGTGGTTTTATGTTTTTTGGATACAATCCGGGTTAGCACCCGAACATCCCTTTCAGACAGCTTCCTCTTGCGTCCACAGTTAATCCTGTTGGATGTGGTTCGTCCTTCTTGGTGGTATGCTGACATTACCCTGGATACCATGGCTCTTGATACATCACAAAGACTTGCTGTCTTGGTCACAGATGCGGCATCAAGACGTGCACCAACAATTTGTCCTCTTTTGAACTCTGGTATGTCACCCATAATGTTGTGTTCATTTCAATATTTTGAGCAAAACTGTGCTCTTACCCTGCTAATTGAACCTTCACACTCTGCTCCTACTGGTGCAATGTGCAATCAATGAAGACTGGCTACCAGGCTGGTCCAATTTAGCCATGAAACCTCCCACACTAAAATGACAGGTGTTTCAGTTTCATTGTCCAACCCCTGTAGATAGATAGATAGATAGATAGATAGATAGATAGATAGATAGATAGATAGATAGATAGATAGATAGATAGATAGATAGATAGATAGATAGATAGATAGATAGATGGCATGCCTTAAAGGACGGAATCAGGTTTAACACATACCAATCATCTCGTTATCACGAGAAAACTGCCTTCATTATCTAAATCATGAGATAATCAGATAATGAAAAAATTAATTCGTCATATCGTGAAAACCACCGGGATAAATTATATAGGGAAAACGTCAACTCTCAGCTTCCGTACAAAATGACAATGATAGAGGATATAAAAAAGCCACAAAGAGACAGATCACTAAACATAAAATAAGTGCAGATCCAAATCATAAAGTGTGAACATAAAATTAAAGTGAACCAACATAAACCTACTAAAAGAAACACAAACTTACTTCAGACTTTCATAAGAACAAAACGAAGACACAAAGATTAATTAGAATTATTTTTACTTTAGATCTTAATGCAAAATCTGAGCACAGAAAGTCCCAACAAGCAGTCGGTGGTAAAAACTGCATGTCCTTCTTTCTACCAGTAGGTGGTGGTCGGGAGTCGCTCAGAGGGGCAGAGAGCCACCAGTGGAACAGCCAGCAGCTGAACAATGCCTTTTATGGGCATGAGATTTAGCGCGTTAGCGCTCTAAACTGGGTGTGTTGCATTGTAATAAGCTCTCTCAGGACAGTAGGCACTGCTGAATGTGAAAGTGACAAGCTGCCATCTGCCCACGCCAAGTAAACAGGATGCAGCATTGATTCAGTGAGTTCAGCATGACCACAATTAGAACTGCACATACTGTAGCTCCCATCAATACAGGTGTTCCTCAGGGTCACGCGTTACTGCCGTGGTCACTGTGCTTTGTCTTCCTCAGTGTTCCCATGATGTGATTAGGTTGCATTTCAGCTGTCAGGTGAAGATTTGCCCTATTATTTCACAATAAAGTCTATTATTTGCATAATCCACCTGCCCCCATCTAGCCCAACCTGCTCCCTGCATTTGTCTTCAAACAGGGCCTTGCTAAGCCGTGACTTCAACGTTCTCACCATCTTCATCTTAGTCTTTTGAAATCAGAAGTCATACTCCTGAGAATCTGACAGTGAACACACAACCAGCCTGTTTCACTGCAGATATACAGGGGTTGGACAATGAAACTGAAACACCTGGTTTTAGACCACAATCATTTATTAGTATGGTGTAGGGCCTCCTTTTGCGGCCAATACAGCGTCAATTCGTCTTGGGAATGACATATACAAGTCCTGCACAGTGGTCAGAGGGATTTTAAGCCATTCTTCTTGCAGGATAGTGGCCAGGTCACTATGTGATACTGGTGGAGGAAAACGTTTCCTGACTCGCTCCTCCAAAACACCCCAAAGTGGCTCAATAATATTTAGATCTGGTGACTGTGCAGGCCATGGGAGATGTTCAACTTCACTTTCATGTTCATCAAACCAATCTTTCACCAGTCTTGCTGTGTGTATTGGTGCATTGTCATCCTGATACACGGCACCGCCTTCAGGATACAATGTTTGAACCATTGGATGCACATGGTCCTCAAGAATGGTTCGGTAGTCCTTGGCAGTGACGCGCCCATCTAGCACAAGTATTGGGCCAAGGGAATGCCATTAAATGGCAGCCCAAACCATCACTGATCCACCTCCATGCTTCACTCTGGGCATGCAACAGTCTGGGTGGTACGCTTCTTTGGGGCTTCTCCACACCGTAACTCTCCCGGATGTGGGGAAAACAGTAAAGGTGGACTCATCAGAGAACAATACATGTTTCACATGGTCCACATCCCAAGATTTGCACTCCTTGCACCATTGTCCACTGTTTGTTTCACTGTCCAACCCCTGTATTTCACCTAGAAAGCTGCACAAGCAGAGGAGTTTCAAAAAGAACTGCATTCCACTTCTTCTGGACCCTAAATAGTTATGACTGTTAGAAGATTGTGAGATTATAAATTCATAAAGAAAGGATTGCTGATTTCACAGATGAGATAAAGTGTAACACTTTTCCCACAGATTCCTTTAGATGACGTTATCCCTTCTGACCATTCGATACGAGGGAAGCTAGGCTAACTGGATTTAATCTTTAGGTACCAGCGGACATCAGCATTTCATATATGTGCCAAGGGAGTAGTTCAAATCAGAAACTGTATCACTTTTCATGCTAGCTGTGTCTACATTTAAAACTAATATTAAAAAGAAACCTTCCAATTCAGTTCAATTCAGTCAAGCTCAAATCAATTCAGTTCAATTCACACACAAAGGAGACACACAAAAATACAGAAACACTGATCCAGGAGTACTTTCTATGTTGGAGAAAACATTACTGGCAGCAGTAGTTCCTTTAATGGGTTCATTTAGGAGAGAAGCCCAGCTAAGCAGATAAGCTCTGAGCCGGAAGGGATATTTATGGAATGAGTGATGCTGTTACCCTCAAGTGGTTCCCAAACATGTTTCCAAAATATTTTCAGTGTTCCTGAGGTGCTGTTCTGTGCCTCCCCCACCTGACTGAGATCTTTCCACGATGAATGCACACAACTACACCACGAGCCAATAATAATGTATTCTCTTCATGTTTGTCCTTTCAAACATTAGCTGTGTGTTCACTAAAGGAGGTGTTATAGTAGCTTCTGTATGAAGGACTTAACAAGATAAAAGTCTTCAAAACTTCAGACCTTCAGACACCTTCAGAAACAGTCTATGAGTTTTCAACAGGGTTGAGGTCAGAGCTCGAGGCCTGTTCCAGAAGCCTGATGATAGACTGCTCTATCCTCGGTCTGGTATTTTTAGGATCTTGAACTGTGTCCAACATCTTGCCTTTGGTCTGAGGTGAAGCTGGAGAATTTAGAGGCAATCCTTTGATTTTTGTTCTATTTCTTGCAAAGCACCAGTGCCACTGGCAGGCAAACAGTCCCACAGCATGATGTTGCCACCACCATGCTCTATAGCTGGACAGTGTTTTAGGGTTTGAAAGCCTCAATTTGACTCCTTCATGTTTAGACACAATGAAAAGAAACATGTTATCACATGACAGCCTAATCTTTGCCTCATTTGACCATCAAACTTCTCTCCAGAAGGCTTTTGGCTTGTCTACACGATTTTAGCTGATTTTAGGCCAGCTTGAAGGACCTCATTTGTTTCTTCATCAGCACCTTCTCAGTCCATGCCGATGAAAACCTGGTTTCACCAGGCACACTGATTCTAATACTGTAGCCGCGCCACGTTTATAAAAAGGCCAGATCCTTGGTGGCTCCTGGTTCTTCTGGAACATCTAAACCTGTTCCCTATCATCTCACAGTGACAGTTTGGATGTGGAAGAGGTGACACATTCAAGTAACTCCAGGCAATCTCCATCTGCCCGAACTGATGATCCTGGAATCTGCACCAATTTCAAAACTTTCCCAGCCTGTTTAAATCCACAATTCCCAATACATCTCCTCCGAAGCCTGGACTTTGTTCTGAGGTTCTGTTGGTCAGTCCAGTGAGAGCACTTAAAGAAATCTGTGTTATGCTGACGAAGAGAGACTGAGTTGCAGCCAGTCATGATCACTAACCAGAAGTTCTGGTACGTTTTAGAACCTTCAGCAGAACCTATTTCAGGATATAGTGAAACGTGTTCCTCCAGTATGTATAAATCTGATCTATGATGGTTTCATCCAGGTCAAGTTTAAATAAATCATTTAAGATTTGTTTGTTTGACCCTGGAGAATTTTGAAGCCAATTAGTATTAAAGGTCCAGAAGTGATGTAAGATTCATGTCTATAACGAATGGATGTAAACGTCTAGCAACACTAACAACAACTTCATCTCCTGATTTAGGTTTTGTTCCCCGTTTTCAGTTCTTAAGACAGCGAAATGTCACTGCAGGCAGTGCATGAAGGTACAGATATTAACAGACACCAGAGACCCTGCTGAGTCAGAACAAGTGTGAAAACATGGCGTCCTCAAAGTCAGAACAGGAAGCTAAATGTTCCTGTTAAATATATTGGTCTTAAAGGCATCAATTCAACACAAAAGTTGTAGAAATGGAAATCGATCTGGGTCAGATCTGGATCTACTGGAACATTGTAAGCGTAGTAGACACGGGAGTGGTTGCAAGAAGGAGTCAAAACTGCTGAAAACACCAGAATCTCAGGAGAAGCTTTTCCAGAGTTTCATCCAGCAAACTTAGTCCTCACTGAGTGGAAATCTCTTTGTTGTTATGGTTCATAAATGCAGAACCTTCCAGAACTTCAGAAGCCATTCTCCGTGGACCTTTTTACCATTCAGTCTTGTTTCAACAACAGACTTTAATGTACTTTATGACTTTGCTTGACAGACCAACAGAAAGTAGAGGAGAACTGGGAAGTGGAAAAAATATTCATGGTTTTTAAAATTATTTTACAAAAACAAATCTGAAAAGTGTGGTGTGTATTTGTATTCAGCGCTGCCCGGGTCACTACGCAGTAGAACTACCTTTGTATGAATGTCCAACTGCATGTTTTTTGAGGTTTTTCTCCACCAGCTTTGAACATACTGACATTTCTGCACATTCTTCTTTGTAAAACATCTCAAGCTCAATCAGATTGGATGGAGAACATCTGAGAACATCAGTTTTCAGGTCTTGCCACGGATTGGCAGTTGGTTTTAGGTCTGAACTTCCGGGATTGTCCTGTATTTAGCTTCATCCAACTTTCCATCAACTCTGACCAGCTTCCCTGTCCCTACTGAAAAAATCACCCTCACAGCACGATGCTGCCACCACCATGTTTCACTGTAAGGATAGTGTTTTCAGGTGGATGTGTGGTGTTCGTTTCCTTCACACACAGAGTACTACCTGGAGGCCAAACAGTTCAGCTCTGGTTTCCTCTGATGAGAACGCCTTCTTCCACATCTTCTTCCGGCTTTCTTGTTGCTCTTTTTCCATAAAGACCAGATTTATGGAGTTCACAACTAATAGTTGTCCTGTGGACAGATTCTCCCCCTTAGCTGTGGATCTCTGGCAGCTTCTCCAGAGTTACCATGGGCCTCTTGGCTGCTTCTCTGATTAATGCTCTCCTTGCCCAGCCTGTCAGTCTAGGTAGACCTTCATGTCTCGGTAGGTCTGCAGTTGATCCATCCTCTCTCCATGTTCAGATGATGGATTGAGCAGAGCTCTGGGAGATTTTCAAAGCATTGGAGGTCCTCCTTTAATCTTTTCCAGAACCTCCTCCCTGACCTGCTGTGTCCCTTGGTCTTCATGATGCTGTTTGTTCTCTAACAATCCTCAGAGGCCTTCAGAGAACATCTGCAGTTAGACCCAGATTCAGGTACACAGAGGTGGACTCTGATTGCTGGTAGAGTGACTTCCAGCACTGTTGCCTTGCAGCAAGATGTCCGCGGTTCAACGGCCGGCATGGTGTCTATCTGCATGGAGTTTGCATGTTCTCCCCATGCATATGTGGGTTCTCTCCAGGATCTCCGGCTTCCTCCGACAGTCCAAAAGCTTGACTGTTAGGTTAATTGGTCTCTTTAAACTCCCCTTACGTATGAAGCGCTGTGTGGCGGTGTGTTACCCTGCGATGGACTGGCGAACTGTCCAAGGTGTACCCTCCCGTTCGCCTGTAGGCTGCTGGAGATAGACACCAGCTCTCCTGTGACCCTGTATGGAAGAAGCAGGTATAGAAAATGGATGGATGGATGGATGTCTGAAAAAGTTTTAATTAACAAAATGATCCTTCAGTAAAGGGCTTCCTACCATAGAGGTGTCCTTAAAAGGGCCATATGATGCTTTTAAATCCTTCTTTTTACCTTAAACCATTCAGCTGTGGTCTATATAAAGTGGAACTCCAGTGCTTTGGTCTGAAATACTTGTTCTTGAAGATCCTCAGGCTCTTCTTTTACCTGTTCTGAGGTGCGTCTGAGAGCAACTCGTTTTGGTGCCGTCTCTTTAAATGCTGCTGATGCCCATCACACCCTGCCCCCTCCAGGTCAAAGAACGCTGCACTTTAACCCGTTTGGACATTTTTGTAGTTTGATAACAGAGATACGATTATCTAGCAGGGCAGAAACAAGAGAAAGATATCAAAAACAATGAAACCTGTTTATGTAATAATAATATTATTAAATTACACAGTACGGTTCTGTCCTCCAGGAGCTGAAAGCAGCACCAGCACTAACATCAGCAGAAGACCGATGCTCCTGCTATCAGAACAATGGCCAGGACGTCACATCAACACAATAAATTCATGTCTAAAATAAAGTTTGTTGTCATTTTAGCGTTATTTGCAGCTTCCTGCTTTGCTGCGTCCGTCGTTCCAGAGACAGAAGGAACTGACCCCTTAATCAGATGAAGCAAATCCTTCTTGATACTGGAGGAGGTTGATGAAGAACTTGTCCTTGAAGAGCTTCATGCAGACGAAGAGGAATTTCCCCACTGATGTGGGAACATTTCCATGAAAAACAAAATTTAATAGCGAACTCTGAAGAGGTTCTGATGCTGGAGGACGGTGGAATGAATTGTGTAGGTTAATACACCCAATAACCGAACCGAACGTTTCCTCCAGCACCTGGAGAGACTAAATTCAGCTTTTCTGCTCTCCTACAGACTCCAAGTACACAACAACATGGATTTAAGGGCTAAAAAGTAGATTTTGTATCAGATGTCCCTTTTAAAAACAGTTTATTTACAGCCCTCCAGTTCTTGTTCTTCCTTCTACTTTGAGCAGGTACAGACAGAACCAGCAGTGTGCTTCACTGCTAAAGGGACGTCTATTTGCACACGTTCTTTCAAAAGCAGACTGGCTTGGCTTATTTCTTATCTCTGGCAGGTAAAGGGCTCACCAGTCTAAACAGCTTCAGCTGTCAGCAAGTTGGGACTTGAGCAAAAAGTGGTGTTACTTCATTTTTCTCTTCCTGTTGCCATCTGACACTACGCTGCATCCCTATATGGTAAAATGCTCACTGTCAAGTGCCTGCACAGGAAATCCATCATTTGAATGTGAAGCTTAAAAAGAAGAAGTTGTGCTCTCTGTACTCGTTGGTAAACTGAATTGGTCATCTGACCTCAACAATCTGGCTCTGTGCTTCCCTCATGTAATTGCAGAATTGCTAGATTGTATTTAGTTTGGTTGGTGGGGGTGCAATGTGTTCTCACAACATTTAAATCTTATTTCTGACTACAGTCTTGCAAAGGAGGAACTTTTTAAGAAGACTTCTTGTTGTGGTTTTAAAACTGAGGGGAATTGAGGCTTAGAGGGCATTTTTTATGTAATCTCCTGCCGTCAGAGTTTTGCATGTGTGCTCCAAAGAATTTGAATGACTCTGTGCTGATTTTTCATATTCTTCAGAGAATATCTGACCTCTTCCGGTGTGTACATGCACCACAATGTATCCTCTCAGACTGCAGCTCAGTTTCATCTTGTATATTTTACCATAAAAATGACAGTTCTGCATCAAACATCCAGATGCATGCAGCAGCACATTTATGCAGAGTTGTAACTCTTTCTGTCTGTTGAAGTTTCATAACACTTCCTCATTCTAGGTTTTTCTGTGACAATAGCAGCCGACTGATCAGCTGAGAGAATCATAAATACCAACACATCATTCATGTGGCTGTTTGGACTTCTGCTTGCTGGTTTACTGTAAAGTGCAACTTTGCACAAAGAAAGAAATAATTGCAAAATGAGAAACTTTGGTGTCTTTCTGACATGTCAGTGAGAGCTTAAAATTCTAAAATAGTAAGTACAGGAAACTAAAAGCTTGAAAATAGCCAACTTGATGGCATCAGCGTGGCAAAATTAAACCTTCCCACATCAGGAAACAGTGTTGTAACAATTGTGCTACCAGAACCTTCTTTCCACTAGGTATGTTGAATTTCCTTCTCGTGCCACGAATGTAGGACAGCTGCATGTGCATCTCTATGCAAACACATATTTCTAAATGCCATTCTCTAACAGAGCCAACTTGATGGACCACAGTGTCCAATTAAGCAGAACAGGATCAGACTAAACTGTTTGAATGCTACACAAAATGCACAGCAGCTGCTGCAAAATAACCAGAACCAGTTGGTTGAACATTGTGCATTGTCCCTTTATGAATATTTAGTAAGAGTGATTTAGGGTCATATGGCGATGCTTCTCAGAAAGTTTTAGCACATTTCTAGCAAAGTTCTAACACAGAGAGTTCAGTTATTTTTTCAGTTTGAGATGCTCAGATCATAATCTTTACCTAATTTCAATCAAATATTTACTGAGAGTGAAGTTTTTTTTTCCTGATTAAACATAATTCAATTTAATTCAATTCAAAAATACTTTATTAATCCCAAACGGAAATGAAATGTTGTTGTAGCTCATATCATCCAAGGTTTCCTCAAGGAGCCATTGTAGATGCTGATGCTGTGGGCAGGAAGGATCTCCTGTAGCGTCTGTCTTACAGCAGATCTGAAGAAGCCTCTGACTGAAGACTCATGAAGAGGATGCTCAGGGTTCTCCATGATGTTCTTCATTTTATGAAGAATCCTTCTTTGTACAATGATCTCCAGAGCTTCCAGAGGAGTCCCCACAACAGAAGCAGCCTTCTTTATCAGCTTATTGAGCTTTTTCAAACAGACTTAGAGCAGATCTGCAGCATCTTGCTGCAAACACAGAAGGTCCTAAGCTTCCTCCACCCTGTTGTCCTGGTGAACATCAAGGTATTTATACTCCTCCACCACCTCCACTTCTATTCAATTCAATTCAATTCAATTCAGTTTATTTATATAGCACCAATTCACAACACACGTCGTCTCAAGGCACTTCACAAAAGTCAGGTTCATACATTACAATTAGTCCTAATCATTGAACAGTGCAGTCAGATTCTGTTATTTATTCAAATTGGATAAAAAGTTTTTCTATCTAAGGAAACCCAGCAGATTGCATCCAGTCAGTGACTTGCAGCATTCACTCCTCCTGGATGAGCATGTAGAGACAGTGGACAGTCACTGGCGTTGACTTTGCAGCAATCCCTCATACTGAGCATGCATGTAGCGACAGTGGAGAGGAAAAACTCCATTTTAACAGGAAGAAACCTCCAGCAGAACCAGAACCAGGCTCAGTGTGAGCGGCCATCTGCCACGACCGACTGGGGGTTAGAGAGAACAGAGCAGAGACACAAAGAGAACAAAGAAGCACTGATCCAGGAGTACTTTCTATGGGAATGGAAAGTAAATGTTAATGGATGTAGCTCCTTTAGTCGTTTCACCTAGAAAGAAGGAACAGATAAACTCTGAGCCAGTTTCCAATGTTAGAGTCTGAAGAGAGCACATAGAGTTAGTTACAGTAAAAGCTCAGTCAGTAGCTATGTCTAGGAGAGAGAAAGGGTTAAACACTGAAAGACAGGGCCATGTGGATCATCGGTAGAGGGTGAGCATTAAGTTGTTGCCAGCAGAAGCTTGGAGGATTCCCCTCTCCAGAAAGGTGTTACAGGTAGACACAGAGTCAGGCCAGGTGTAGCTTCTAGGAAGAGAAAAGAGAGAGAACAAAGTTAAAAGCTGAGATAACAGCAAATAATGCAAAATTGAAGAGTAGCGTGAGAAAGTAGCGAAGAGGGTGAAAGTGGTCATTATGTCCTCCAGCAGCCTAAGCCTATAGCAGCATAACTACAGAGATAGCTCAGGATAACCTAAGCCACTCTAACTATAAGCTTTATCAAAAAGGAAAGTTTTAAACCTAGCCTTAAAAGTAGACAGTTTGTCCATCTAGAGCCCACTGATGGCCATTGTTATACTAAAAACCACAACGATTGGGAGACCTCGCTCTGTCAGATTGACCATAACCATTGGAAAAGAGAGGGGGTCATACAGGTAGCAGAAATGGAGGGTGTGTTTGCACCTCAACCGTAACTGAGCCGGTTTAGGCTAAACCTGACTCCCCCTTACTCCATCCAACAAGGGGAGAAGAAGACGGAGCTAAAATAAGGAAGATAGCTCAGGATAACCTAAGCCACTCTAACTACAAGCTTTATCAAAAAGGAAAGTTTTAAGCCTAGCCTTAAAAGTAGACAGGGTGTCCGCCTCACGGACTAAAACTGGGAGCTGGTTCCACAGGAGAGGACCCTGATAACTAAAGGATCTGCCTCCCCATTCTACTTCTAGAGACTTTAGGAACCACCAGTAAACCTGCAGTCTGAGAACGAAGTCCCCTCTTTGGGAACGTATGGAACAATCAGATCTCTGATGTATGATGGAGCTAAATCATTAAGGGCTTTATATGTGAGGAGGAGAATTTTTTAAATTCTATTCTGGATTTAACAGGGAGCCAATGAAGGGAAGCTAAAGTAGGGGAAATATGATCTCTCTTTTTAAAATTTTCATCAGAACTCTTGCTGCAGCATTTGAATCAGCTGAAGGCTTTTTAATGCATTTTGTGGACATCCTGATAGTAAAGAATTACAATAGTCCAGCCTTGAAGTAACAAATGCATGGACTAGTTTTTGCAATGTCACTCCTGGACAGGATATTTCTAATTTTGGAAATGTTCCGGAGATGAAAAAAGGAAAATCCTGGAAAAAAACCTTTTTAATATGGGATTTAAATGACATGTCCTGGTCAAAAATAACACCAAGGTTTTTTACTTTATTATCGGAGGTCAATTTAATGCCATCCAGGTTAAGTGTTTACTAAGCAGTTTTTTTTTTAAAAGACTCCGGTCCAAAGACGACAACTTCTGTCTTGTCTGAATTTAGAAGCAGAACATTTAAAGTCATCCAAGTTTTTATGTCTTCAAGACATGCTTGTAGTCTATCTAACTGGTTGGGCCCCCTCATCAGGATTTATGGATAAGTAAGCTGAGTATCATCAGCGTAACAGGAAAATTTATTCTATGCTGCCTGATAATTTTGACCTATTGGAAGCATATATATAGTAAAGAGAATTGGCCCAAGTACTGAACCCCCTGTGGTACTCCACAATTAACCCTGGATTTTAAAGATGATTTATCATTTACAGAAAAAAACTGGAAATCTGTCAGAAAAAAAAGATTTAAAACCCAGCCTAGCGCTTTTCCCTGATCCCCTACAGCATATTCCAGCCTTTCTAAGAGAATATTATGATCGACTGTATCAAATGCAGCACTGAGATCTAACAGACCAGTACAGACACAAGTCCATTATCTGAGGCAATAAGAATATCATTTGGACTTTCAGCAGAGCTGTTTCAGTGCTATGATGAGCTCTGAAACCCTGACTGAAAAACTCTTCAAACAGGTCATTGCTGTGTAAATGCTCACACATTTGATTAGCAACTATTTTCTCAAGAATTTTTAGATAAGAAAGGGAAGATTGGATATCGGTCTGTAATTTTTTAAATCATCTCGATCAAGCGAAGGTTTCTTTAAGCAAAAATTTTAATTACAGCTACCTTAAAAGCCTGTGGTACATATCCATTTACTAAGGATAGATTAATCATATCTAAAATTGGGGCTGGTAATCAGAGGGAACACTTCCTTAAATAATTTGGGTTTGGGATTGGGTCTAACATACAAGTTGAAGGTTTAGATGAAGCTAATATTTCTGATAACTCAGGAAGCTCCACAGGATCAAAACAGTCCAAACACAGATCAGGTTCTACAGTTATTTCCCCAATGTTTTCTCACTTGTTGAGGATGAAGTAATCATCTCTGGGAGTTGTCAAAATTTTCTTCTTAATAGAATCAATTTTATTTAAGAAGAATCCCATAAAATCATGACTGCTGAGAGCTAAGGGAATGGATGGCTCAACAGAGCTATGACTCTGTGTAAATTTTAGCAACTGTATTAAAGAGAAAAACCTAGGATTTTTCTTGTTCTCTTTTTTTTAATGATGAGAAATAAGCTGTTCTAGCTTGGTGAAGTGTGTTTTTTACAACAGTAGGCTATTTTTCCAGATTAAGTAGGAATCCTCTAGGTGTGTAGAGCGCCATTTTCGCTCCAATTTTCTAACATTGTGCTTTAAAGTACGCAGCTCTGAATTTAAACCAGGGAGCCTGCCTCCTATGAATAATTTCCTTTTTTTCAAGGGGGCTGCATTGTCTAATGCACCACGCAATGATGAAGCAACACTCTGAACAAGAGAATCAATTTGTGAAGGGGAAGAAACTAAATTATTGCCCTCCACTCTGTTTTTCTGTGGTAATGAGCAAATTAAAAGTGGAACAGATTCTTTAAAGGTTGTTACAGCATCGTCTGATAATGATCTACTATAATGACATTTTCTTTCCGGTGTGGAGTACTCTGTTAAATTAAACTCAAAGGTTATTAAAAAATGGTCAGATAGCACAGGGTTGTGAGAAAATATTGTAATGTCTGTACACTCAATGCCATATGTCAGCACAAGGTCCAGAGAATGAAGACAAACGTGGGTAGGTTTGTTAATGTTTTGAGTAAAGCCAATTGAGTCTAAGATACCATTAAAGGCTATATTTAAGCTATCACTTTCAGTGTCAACATGAATGTAAAATCCCCCACTATAAAAAACTTTATCTGTATTTAAACACTAAATCAGATAAAAGGTCTGAAAACTGATCTATAAATTGAGAGTAAGGGCCTGGTGGACGGTACAAAACAACAAAACAGAAGTGGTTTTAGTGCTTTTGCAATTTGGATGAGGAAAACTAAGGATTAAATATTCAAAAGAGTTGTAGCAATTGATTGGTCTGGGACTAATCAATAAATCGGACTGAAAGATGGTTGCTACTCCTCCTCCTCGCCCAGTATTTCGAGGAAAGTGAAAATTTAAATAATTAGTAGGAGTTGACTCATTATAGTAACATAATCCTCTTGCTGCAGCCAGGTTTCTGTGAGGCAAAATAAATCCATCTGATTGTCACAAATCAGGTCACTAACTAGCAAAGTCTTTGAAGAGAGAGATTTTATGTTCAGTAAGCCACATTTAATTGTTTATTTTTATTTTTTAGTCTGAGTTGTGTTATTTTTATGAGATTTTCCTGATTTCCTCTTTTTAGATAATTTTTTAATCTATTCAATTTTGGCCGTGGGCGAGACACTGTCTTAATAGGGTAATGGGTGGGTAGCAGTACAGAAGCTGCAGAGAGGAGAGTTAAACTACGACCCTGCTTCCTGGTCTGAACCCTGGGTTGTCAGAGGTTTGGAGAACTAATAAATTCGGCCAGATTCCTAGAAAGAAGAGCTGCTTCATCCAAAGTGGGATGGATGCCGTCTCTCCGGATCAGACCAGGTTTTCCCCAAAATGTTTGCCAATTATCAATGTAGCCCACATTGTTTTCTGGACACCACCTAGACAGCCAGCGGTTGAATGACAGCATGCGGCTAAACATGTCGTCACTGGTTAAATCGGGGAGGGGACCAGAGAAAATTACAGAGTCCGACATTGTTTTGGCAAACTTACACACCGAAGCAACACTAACTTTAGTGACCTCCGATTGACGTAACCGGGTGTCATTACCGCCAGCGTGAATAACAATCTTACTGTATTTACGCTTATCCTTAGCCAGCAGTTTCAGGTAGGATTTGATGTCGCCCGTTCTGGCCCCTGGCAGACATTTGACTATGGTCGCTGGTGTCTCTAGTGCCACGTTTCTGACTATGGAGCTGCCAATTACCAGAGTTGGCTTCTCAGCGGGTGTGTCGCTGAGCGGGGAAAATCTATTAGAAACGCAGACGGGTTGGTGGTGACCTGTGGGCTGAGATCTAGAACTATGCTTCCTGCGTACCGTCACCCAGCCGGCCTGAGATCCCGGCTGCACGGGGTCTGCTGGAGGACTGCTACGGGGAGCTACCCTCGGTGGCTCCGCGCTAGCTAAGGGGCCTCGGCTATCTGCTGGTTTTTCAACAGCGCGGAGCCGGGCCTCCAAATCCGACACCCTCGCCTCCAAAGCTACAAAAATGCTACATTTATTACACGTACCATTATCACTAAAGGAGGCAGAGGAGTAACTGAACATCTGACACAGAGAGCAAGAGAGAGGAGACTCAGAGAGAGAAACAGCAGAACGGGTAGCCATGGTGGAGCTAAAGCTAACGCTAAGCTAGCGACCCCTTACCACTACTAGAAAAAACCGTGTAAAACACGGAGAGTCGCCAAACGTTAAATACAGCAACAGAAAGTATGTGTTTTAAAGTGCTTATGTATTATAACAAGTAAGAGATATCACAGTAGAGAGAAATCAGATCAAACAGGAGAGCCTTCACACACCAAACAATCCACCAAGTGCAAAACAGGAAGTGACAAATACGCCTTACCACGCCTCTTCCTCAGTGAAAGACCTTCTCCTCCCATGATGGAAATAGTGTCTGACCTATTCATGATTCTCTTAAAATCTACAATCATCGCCTTTATTTTATCCATGTCCAAGATGAGATGCCTCCATCTGAGTCTTCTGACTTGTGTTAAATGCACTGGAGAAACATGATCCTCATAGTGCTGCTTGTTTGTCCAGATGGCAGTGGGTTTGTTGAAGACGGTGTATGATGGCATCTTCAACTCCAACTCCAGAAAAATCATGAACACCATCTTTACATGTCTTGATGGTGGTCTATTTGGACGACATCGTGGTACACGGAGCGACACCTCCCCTGCATGATGAGGTTCAATTTCAGGGTTCTTGAGGCTCTTGCTCGCCACCACCTCATCCTGAACAGGGAGAAGTGCATTCTTAGGTCATCGGCTGATGGCCTGAGCCCACTCCATTCGAATCTCGATGCCATCCCGCACCGCTATGTGCCCTCCTCAAGCAGGACGCTGCCTGGTCCTGTACCTCTGCATGCTCCACCAAAGTCTGCTAGTTTAAGTAACTGCTGACCTCCCCACTTGGGTTTGACCACTTTGACATAGACAGCCCCACATTTGTGACCATCCAATACCACAGTCGGTGCTGTCCTCTCTATACCCCACGGGAGAGGGAGGCACTAGCCTGCGTTTGGGCATGTGAACGATGGCACATATACTTTTATGGGTGGCATTTCACGGTGCAGACAGACCAACAGGCCCTCACAGTTGTGCTGGTCACATCTGGATCAGGGCACAGGCCGGAGAGACTGCAGGCCACAACACAGTTCACACCTTGCAGGGAAAACATTGACGCACATATGCTTTCCAAAGCTACTCCAGACTCTGAGTCAGACTCTGTCCAAGACCCTTTTGAGCCAGACCTGGTTCTCATGCTGCACACACCACGTTAGCTGCTGTTTCCCTTCCAGAACTAGAAGTAGCATCTGGGCGGAACAACCAACTCTGCGTCTTCATTCGGGAGGGATGGCCCTCCAAAGTGCTGGAGGATCTGGTGACCTTCCACCATGTCAGGGGTGACCTCTCCTGCTTTAATGATGTCTGTGTGGCAAGGGGGCTGTGTACAGTGCTCCAGCACATTGAGAGCATGCATCCTCAACATGCTGAGGGTCACCTGGGGGTCGTAAATACCAAGCAACGCTGGATGGGTGTGGTCTGGTGGCCAGGCATCGACAAGGATGTGACGACGATTGTGAAAGACTGCGCAGCATGACTCATCATGAGCAGCTGACAAACCATTGAAATATTGGAAGTGTAGCAAAGAATGAATGATTCAAATCACCTGATATTCCCACAAAGGCATTGGGGTGTTGTTTCTGTAGCTGCTAACAGTTCTACTATCTGGGCTGCAGAGACACCACTTCACTGTAACATGTCCTGGAAGACACCATCTGTTGTTCACAAGTACTGCTAATCCACCCCCTTTGCTTTTGCTGCTCCTCTTTAAATCTGTGTCTGCTCGTATGGTCAAAGCCTGGCATAAGCCAGCTGAACTTGAGCTTCAGGTTCTATTATTTTGACTGATGGCTTGACATTCTCCTTCTGGACTTTCTGCGAGAGCAGAATTTATGGTCCCATCAATTACAGCAAGTTGTTCATGCCCTCTAACAGCAAAGCAGCCCCAGACCATCATATTATCACCACCATGTTTGACTGTAGGTAGTTTTACATTAGATTTGACAGGACCAACATGCTCCAAAACATCTGACCTTAACTGAGGCAGTGAGGTCTGCAGATATTTAGATGTTGTTCTGGGTTCTTCTCTGACCTTCTTGGAGTAATTTTGGTAGGCCAACAGTGGGTTTTTGTTTCTCATCTGTTCTGAATTTCATTATACCCAAGCATTATTTGGTGCTTTTTGAGCCTACTGACAGATGGTTCTATAAATGATTTCTTGATTCTACGGGTCTGGCAGTTGTCATGCCTGGGTGTTGCAGATGAAACTGAACCATGATTTTTATAATATAACAAGGCATAGATATTCAGCGAGATTCTCCTGTCAGTTTATATTCAAATAAGCAAACTCACTTCTTAAGAAAAAAAAGTCAGTGCAGCTTTAAAAAATTGTAAACTGCATCATGATGAAAAAAACCTGACAATGTGTCTTCACATCTTACTAAAATGCACTAAATGTCAAGATCCTGGTGTAGATTCTTTGCCATCCAGAACATGTCACTTCTAGGAGAAAGGTAATTGATCTTCTCTTGTTTCTTAAAGACACTTCGTCTCTCAACCAAAAAGCTTTGTCAGTTCGGAAGATGTTTAGTTGCCATCCACTTAAGTATGTAAGACTGAATGTCAAGGTTTGCTGATTGTGGAGTGGCAGCAAGGTTTCTGTTTTAGTTTTGCTTTAGATGAGCAGCACTGGTTACATTTGACAGTCCAATGGCCTACATTACAGCGCTGCATGTAATGTGCAGCCACAAGCGATGAGCCTTGGGACAACAGAAGAAACCAGGTGGGGCTGGAAGTGCTTGTAAATACAAGGACATGGAAGGTTGGTGAAATTTGCTTAGTTGACATACAGTGGAGTCAGAGATAAAAAGTATTTGTGCAGAAAACACAGAGCTGTAAGACAATGCTAGTCAAGACTGCATTTGCATCAACAGAGAAACAGCTTAAACAAGCTTTAAGGACTGTGCAAACCTGTAGAGCAGGAAAGTCAATATTCAGCATCAGTAAAGAGATTCCTGACAGTAAATTTAAATAAGAATCATTCCCTGAAATTCCTGAACAAATGATGAACTGAATTAGGTTTTCAGACAGAAGATGAAGGTTTCATAATAGGTTCTGTCAGTATTCCCAAAGATCAACATTTTGTGGTGAGAATTATAAAGCAGAACCATCTGAAGCTGTTCTTATCACAGCAGATGTGGGACGACTCCTGGGACCAAGACGAGAGTTAGACATGCAGACAGATAAGACCCAATGCCGACGTCTGAATCCAAAGGAAGCTGATGTGGTGCTACCAGGCCTTATTAAACATTCATACTGGACAGGACTTTTACGATTCATCAAACAGATGAAGCTATATCTTACAGATCAGTGCCTGATTTCACTGAGAAACCAACATGGCTGACTTGTGCTGTGAAGAATGTAAGCATCTGACCTTAGAGTCGGAGAGAGCATTCAGGCAGTTTACCTTTCACTGTGACCTCTTTATCTTCAGTGAATGAGCAAGTGTTCCTGCTGGTGTCACTGATCCATGCAGAGCAGAGTTACAGTTCAGTTAAGTTCAGCAGCAACTATACAGTCTTTACCAACTCAAAGCAGAGTGACGCAAAGAGGGAAACTCGGTTCATGGTATCAGAGACTGTGTCGAACGGCTGAACTGGGATGGAATCTGCACAAAGATCATGATAGTAACAAACATGAGAGTGAGGAGAGCAGATGTGTAGCCCGGCCCACATGTGACAATGACCAGAACAACTATAATATTTATCTAAAGGTAAGACCGGAATGAATTATACCCCTGGCAGATTTAGGTTTAAAATCATCTTTGAATTTAACCAGCATGTTTTAGTGTCTAAAAAAAGAGTTCACACCCCTTAAATTTCACATTTTGCCAGTCCTGTTAAAAGTCACCACAAACCATATATGAGACACAGCAAACATGTTGAAGAAGGTGCTCTGATCAGAGGAGACCACGTCCCGTATTCACAAAGATTTCTATGACTAAAAGAAGCTCCTAGTGACGTAGTTTTAAGAAAAAAATTAGAATTTCTTGAATTCTCAGATTTTTCTTAAATTCCCCTCGATCAGATGATAGTTATTCAGGAAGCACCTGAGGCCTTCAGAGATCTCCTAATGTGAGGAGATGTTCAGAGCAGTGAGGAGGACCTTTAGTGAGCCTAAGAGTGTTTGAAGCAGAGAAGATGGAGGAAAGACAGAGAGAAAGGAGAGATCTTCTCCTCCAATGAACAACAGAGAATGAATAAAACGCTACCAGCTCCATGGTGCAGAGATCTACCCCCTAAACAGTCGAGTCAATGAGAACATAAACTTCTAGAACAATCATACAATTATTAATATAGAGATAAGATTAACTTTATCATCCCCCTAGGAGGACATTAAATAGTTTCAGCAGCAGGGCAGGTTAAAGGTCAACCTCTAGAAAGGTGATATTAGGAAGGATAAATAAATAATAGAAATAATAATAAATAACCATGAATAAAAAGTGAACAAAATTACAAACAATATAAAACAGAATTATTTATTTATTTACAGACTGTAAAATGCTTCAAAAATTAAATCGGAAAAACTTGAAAATAAATACAGTATAAATACATAAATAGAAAGCGTCTCCAACAGCCCAGTAATCTGAGCTCTATGTCCAGAGCAGGAAGATGTAGATGAGGTGAATCAGTATCTGCTGTATTGTTCATGATGATGTCAGCAGCCTCAGCCTGAATGGTCATCTCCAACGCTCCCCGTCTGTGGAGAAGTTCTCTGGTGCTGATATCTCCTCTCTAGCTAACCAAACACAGCTCTTAGAAGACAGCGTCACCCCTAGCAACAAGGTCAGCCACACCTGGCGACGGGGTCAACCACACCTCCTCACTAGGAGGAGTTTCTGTCGTCTCCTCCCTCAGTCGCTCTCAGCAGAGAACTGAATCAGTCTGAAGCTGGGAGTCCTTGGCAGGAAGTTTTTAGGCTAAGATAGGAGCTCTGAGAGACTCTGAGGAGCTTTGAAGATAGGGGCCTAGAGGTCTCATTTATAAACAAGGCGTATACAGAAAACAGGCCTGAAACTGGCGTGCGTCACTTTCTATGCAAAGGTTGTGATCTGTAAAAAAACAACTTGACTGGAGAATGTTCGGTTCCTCACATGACCTCTGACCCATGGGTAAGCTCGTTTTGGAGACGGGGGAAACTGGCGACGCAGATGGTGAGGTGGGGAATTGAAGCCACACTGCATCATGATTCCTCTCAGACATTCAGTTTCACTTCATATCAAACTTTAAACGTCTCCCTGGTGATCACCATGGTGACGTGGATCACAGATTAACACAGAAACTGTGACCAGGAGTGAGGCAATAACACTGACTGCTGCAAACATCTAAACACCATGGAGACGCCAGTGAAATTGTGTTTCTTTGCTCTTTTCTCCGTGGTTGCCGTTGGTAACGATGTAAGAACACTGATCAGCTGGCTCATTTAAATACACATTAACATTAATGAGGTGTTTTGCAATGATCATCAATGGTTGAATATGGGTGTGTAGAGGGCAGAACATGAGGAGGAAACTTGTAGCAAACGTTGAGGTGCAGCTGGGATTTAGAAAGGAGAAACTCATGGAGCTCTGTTCAATCCATCATCTGGAAATGGAAAGAGTATGGCACAACTGTAAACCTACCAAGACAAGGCTGTCCACCTAAACTTACAGGCCCAGCAACGAGAGCACTGATCAGAGATGCAGCTAAGAGGCCCATGGTGACTCTGGATGAACTGCAGAGATCCACAGCTCAGGTGGGGGAATCTGTCCACAGGTGAACTATTAGTCGTGCACTGCATAAATGTGGTCTTTATGTAAGAGTGGCGAGAAGAAAGTCATTGTTAAAAGAAAACCATAACAAGTCCTGTTTGCAGTTTGCCAGAAGCCATGTTGGGGACCCAGCAAACATGTGGAAGAAGGTGCTTTGGTCAGACGAGAGCAAAATTGAACTTTTTGGCCGAAACGCAAAATGCTATGTGTGGCGGAGAACTAACACTGCACATCACTCTGAACACACCATCCCCACTGTCACATATGGTGGTGGCAGCATCATGCTCTGGGGCTGCTTCTCTTCAGCAGAGACAAGAATATGGCTGGAGCCAAATCCAGGGCAATCTTGGAAGAAAACCTGCTGGAGTCTGCAAAAGACTTGAGACCGGAGCGAAGGTTCACCTTCCAGCAGGAAAACGACCCTAAACATGAAGCCAGGGCTACAATGGAATGGTTTAAAACAAAACATATTCATGTGTTAGAATGGCCCAGTCAAAGTCCAGACCTAAACCCAATTGAGAATATGTGGCAAGATCTGAAAACTGCTGCTCACAAACACTTGACGAGATCCATCACTCTGCCGTAGATACAGCTGTGAATCTCGCTAAACAGCTTGGAGGAGGCGGCTTTAATGACATGACTCCGGATGACATTAATGCCCTGATAGATGCAGACGCACATCCGCTGACCGATGGAGACCTAGCAGAAATGACAAAGCCACCAAGCGACGATGAAAGAGAAGAGGAAGAAGAGGACACAAGTGTGGATAAAGATGAGGAGGATGGACTAACACTTGGTCGCTTAGCAACAATGCTGAGAATGGCCACTGAACTTCAGCGAGCAGCTCAAGAATGGGACCCTTTGATGAGGTGTTCATTACAGTTCTCAAACATAATCGATGGTGGCATGTTGGTTTATAAGAATCTTTTTGCTCAGAAGAAAAAAGAGCGACATCAACTTCCGATAACTATGTTCTTCTCTCGAAAAAACACACCTGCACCGCGGGCTTTAGAAGAAAAAAACGCTACAGAGCGGAGTCAGGATGCAGCGGCTCAGTCGGAAGAGCAGTAAAATACACGTGAGTCACTGTTTGTCCTACTGTACTTTGTATTTTTTTTCATAATCATTTTTCATTTTCTCCCGTTCTAATCCAATGACTCGGGTCGTGGTGGGGCGGTGCTGATCTCTGCAATTTGAAGCCTTCAGTTCGTATTGATGATTAAAATTATTATTTTACAGTACAGTAGTTATTTGTAAAAAAAAAACATCTATACAGTACTTTTATTTGTTAAACAAATGCTTGCCCCCCCCGCACAATGCCCTTTCAGTTTTTTTATTTGTAAAAAAACAAGAAGTCATGAATCATTTTTTTTTCCACTTCACATTGTATACCACTTTGTGTTGGCCTTTGACATAACATTCCAATAAAATATATTTATATGTGTGGTTGAAATGTGACAATATGTGGAGGAGTTCAAGGAGTGTAAATACTTTTACAAGCGACTGTAGATCCTCTGCAATGTTTAATAAATGAGACTCCTGAACTGAACTGTTTTGGCCTTCATACAGAAATGCTATATGGTGGAGATCTAACTCTCTGAACATATCATTCCCAGTGTGAAACATAATGGTGGCAGCATCATGCTGTGGGGATGTTTATTCTTCAGCAGGGACAGGGTACCTGGTCACAGTGGTTAAGAAGATGGATGAAACTCAATCCAGGAGAATCCTGGAAGAAAAAATGCAAGAGGCTGCAGAGGAGTGGTGAATGGAGTAGGTCCACCTTCTAGCCACCTTCTAGCAGGACAACCACCTGAAAGATACAGCCTGAGACACAATGAAAGGGGCTAGATCAAAGCACATTCATGTGTTCGGATGGCCTAGTCAAATCCAACAGAGAATCTGTAGCAAGACTTAAAAACTGATGTTCTCAGATGTTCTCCATCCAGTCTGACAGAGCTTGAGCTATTTAAAAAAAGAATGGAGAAAATGGTTAGTCTTTAGATGTTTAAAGCTGGTGAGACAAACTCTAAAAGACCTGCAACTGGACCTACCCAGACACTCCTCAGCTTGTCAGTTTGTATTCTCAGTGTAAACCACTCTATAAATCAGCAAACAGATGCTTATTTGGGTTGGGAAAATGAAGCTGTCTTCAGCTCGTTAGTCTCTCACAATGGTGTCTCTATGCCAACACAGGAGTTCTGTGGATAAACCCATTCACTCTCATATTCCCCCTTCGTCTCCCCGTTTTCACATGGAAGGATCTGAAAAGAGACCCAAGCTGCCAGCCTCCTGCTACTGTTTTGCTCAGCTGCAAATTTCTGTTTACAATTAATTAGCCTCAAATATACAAATACACTACCAGTCAAAAGTTTCAGATACACTTTCTCACTTAATGCTTCTCTTTATTTTCATGATTATTTACATTGTAGATTCTCACCAGAGGCAACAAAACTGTGAATGAAAACACATGGTAATATGTAGTACACAAAAAGTGTGAAATAACTCTAAACATTTTTATTACATATTTAAAGGTTTTTTTTTCCTCCAACATTATCCTTATTGTGTTTTCCAAAAAAAACAGCACTTAACTGGAAGTACAGAGTTTATGAGAAAAGAGAGAAGAGAAAGAAAAAAGAACCGCAAAACAACAACAATCAGAACAACAAAGGCTTCTCTATTTTATCAAGGGTTAGCCCAAATTATTTCACTATTGTGCATGGTTAAAAAAATACAAACTCAAATGTATAATGAGTTCAGTATCCAAAGAAAGCAGATTATTTTAGAATAGTATACTGCAGAGGATCACTAGTAACTACCCCTCATCCACCTCATCCACCACACTCCTCCCACCCCTCAGATCCATACTCTCTAAATATTCCATGAAAGGACTCCAAATGTTTTGAAATAGCGATAGTTTCCCCTTTATAATGTAAGTAATCTTTTCCATAGGTAAAGTTGTGGAAACTTCATTAATCCAGTTAATGAATTTTAGTTTACTGGTAGTCTTCCATGAGAGTGCTTTGACTCTTTTTGCAAGAAGTAAACATAAATCCATATCCATAAATCCATGGCGGTGATTATTTTTCTGGACAAATGATGTCTATCAGGATAAAGACCTAAAATGAACAGTTTAGGGTCAAGAGCTAATTTTATACCTAGAATATCCACCAACGCCTGTTTAATCTCCCTCCAGAATTGTTGAACTATATTGCATTTCCAGACACAGTGGAAGAATATCCCCTTCTCCTCTCTACATGTGATACACAAGTCTGGGATGGCACCATTATACTTATTAAGGTTTTCTGGTGTCACATATGTCCTCATCAGCCAGTTATATTGCAATACTTTGAGACGTGTATCGGTAGTTTGTGTTGTGTGTGCTTCAACACACACCTCTTCCCAATCCTCGGAGGGCAACTTCTCCTGTAAATCTTCCCTCCAAGCTTTAAGTTTCCATAAAGAAGACTCGGAGGATTGCTCTGTTAACATGCTATATAGTTTGGGGATAATTCCTTTTCCAAAGGGATCTTTCTTCATTTCGATTTCCAAAGTGGACAATGGGGGAATTGACACACACTGATTTTGAGATAATCTGATAAAGTTACTCACCTGTACATATTTATAATACTGTTTACTTGGGATATTATACCTGGCAATCAGCTCTTCAAAGGACATTAAAAACCCACGCTCTAATCCCATAAGATCTCCTATTGTCTTTAGAACTTTTTCAGCCATTTCCTAAAATCAGGGTCTGCCCTGCCTGGAGGGAAGAAATGGTTACCCTATATCGAGCTGAAGCGCGACAACAAGGAGGATTTGCCTTACTCCCTTTTAACCTGATACCAAATTAAAATCATATTTTCGACAATAGGAATTTTAGTCGTTTTTTTCAACATTTTTACTTTTGTTGAGTATATGTACTGTGGGAGAGGAAGAGGGAAAATGCAGTTTTCAATATTCATCCAAGGTGGGAGGAATTTGTCTGTAAAATAATTCATCATGGTCCTCAATTGAGCTGCCCAAAAGTCCCACAGTGGATTGGGGCACCTGAGGCCTCCTCTATCTATAAGCATAACCTCGGTCGCCTATTATTCTACAAGAAACTTATGAAAATATTCTTTAGGGATGGAAATAGATTGGCAGGAGGTGGCAATGGAATATTCTGAAACAGATACAGAAGTTTGGGCATTATATTTAATCTAAGAACATTAATTCTTGCTACCAGCAAAAAGGGCAAGTGGTTCCATCTATGTATAGAGGAAGTACCTGAGTCTGCCATGGGGTTGTAATTAACCCTTAACAATGGCATTTATACATGGTACTATTCTAATCCCCCTCCTTGAACCGCCACCTTAACGTGGTGGAGGGGTTTGAGTGCCCGAATGATCCTAGAGGCTATGTTGTCTGGGGCTTAAATGCACCTGGTAGGGTCTCCCATGGCAAACAGGCTCTAGGTGACAGGTCAAACAAAAAGCGGTTCAAGACACCCTCATGAGGACTAAACAAACGAGGCACGTGACGTCGCCCGGTATGACAGAGCCGGGTTCCCACCCTGGAGCCAGGCCTGGGGTTGGGACCCGTCAGAGAGCGCCTGGTGGCTGGGTTGCTCCTCGCGGGACCTGGCCGGGCCAAGCCCGAACAAGTGACGCGAGGACATCCCCCAGTGGGCCCACCACCTGCAGGGGGAACCGTGAGGGACCGGTGCAAAGAGGATTGGGCGGCAGACGAAGGTGGAGACCCCCGGATGCTTAGGCTGGCTCTAGGGACGTGGAATGTCACCTCACTGGGGGGCAAGGAGCCAGAGCTTGAGCGGGATTCCCTGGTGAAAACAAAGGCTGGGGACTAAGGGTTAGACTCCTTCATCAAACAGTCAGAAGTCACCGAGGTGGTTAAAAAGCTGCGCGTTGGCAGGGCTTCAGGGGTGGATGAGATCCGCCCTGAGTACCTCAAGTCTCTGGATGTTGTGGGGCTCTCATGGTTGACACGCCTTCTACATTGCGTGGCGGTGGGGGGACAGTGTCTGGGACTGCAGACTGGGGTGGGGGTCCCTTCTTTGAAGGGGACCCCACCCGAGAGTTGGAAACACCCCGGGGAGTGTGTTCCCAACTAAGGGGATCACACTTCTCATACCCCCTGGTAAGCCTAGCCAGTGTATTGGGAGAGGAGCCCCGGCCGATAGTCGAACCTCGGCTTCAGGAAAAAGCAGTGTGGTTTTCGTCCCGGCCGTGGAACACTGGACCAGCTCTATACCCTCTACGGGGAAATGGGGTTCATGGGAGTTTCGCCCAACCCGGGTCCACATGTGTTTTGCGGACCTGGAGAAAGCTTTCGACTGTGTCCCTCATGGTGCCTTGTGGGGGGTGCTCCAGGAGTAAGGAATCGGGGGCCCTTTATTAGGGCCCATCCGGTCTCTCTACAAGCAGAACAGGAGTTTGGTCCGTATTGCTGGCACTAAGTCGGACCTATTCCCGGTGCATGTTGGACTCCGGTAGGGCTGCCCTTTGTCACCGGTCCTGTTCATAACTTTTATGGACAGGATTTCTAGACGCAGCCAAGGGCCGGAGGGGGTCTGGTTTGGGGACCAGTGGATTTCGTCTCTTCTTTTTGCGGATGACGTGGTCCTGCTGGCCCCCTCTAGCCAAGACCTACCTCATGCGCTGGGGCGGTTCGTAGCTGAGTGTGAAGCGGCTGGGATGAAGATCAACTCCTCCAAGTCCAAGGCCATGGTTCTCGACCGGAAAAGGGTGGTTTGTTCTCTTCAGGTTGGAGGGGAGTTCCTGCCTCAAGTGGAGGAGTTCAAGTATCTTGGGGTCTTGTTCACAAGTGAGGGAAGAATGGAGCGGGAGATGGACAGATGGATCGTTGCGGCTGCCGCAGTAATGGGGGCACTGTGCCAGTCCGTTGTGGTGAAGAGAGAGCTGAGCCGAAAAGCGAAGCTCTCGATTTACCGGTCGGTCTATGTTCCTACCCTCACCTATGGCCATGAACTTTGGGTCACGACTGAAAGAACGAGATCCCGGATACTAGCGGCTGAAATGAGCTTCCTCCGTAAGGTTGCCGGGCACTCCCTTAGAGATAGGGTGAGGAGCTGGGCCATCCGGGAGGGGCTCGGAGTAGAGCCGCTGCTCCTCCACATCAAGAGGAGCCAGTTGAGGTGGCTCGGGCATCTATACAGGATGCTTCCTGGACGCCTTCCTCGGGAGGTGTTTCAGGCACGTCCCACCGGGAGGAGCCCCAGGGAACGGCCCAGGACACCCTGGAGAGACTATGTCTCTAGGCTGGCCTGGGAACACCTTGGGCTCCCCCCGGAGGAGCTGGAGGAGGTGTCTGGGGAGAGGGACGTCTGGGCGTCTGTGCTGAGTCTGCTGCCCCCGCAACCCGGTCCCGGATAAAGCGGAAGACGACAAGTACGAGTACTATTCTAATCCCCAAATATGTAAAACAGTCTACCTTTGTGAATTGGAAAGGATTCCCAGTACAGTTTCTTTCTTCTGAGTTAAGTAACATTAATGAAGATTTATCTTTATTTACTTTATATCCTGATATCCTTCCAAATGTGCTTATTAGGTCTAACAAGGCTGGGCAAGAATTTTCCAGTTTTTCTAAAAAAGAATGACGTCATCAGCAAATAAGGCAATTTTATGTTCCTGTTGGCCTATTGTCAAACCAATTATGTTTTTATGAGACCGCACCGCAATGGCAAATGGTTCAATTGCTAAAATAAATAATAAAGGTCACAAGGGGCACACCTGCCTAGATCCTCACTTGATTTTGAATGATTTAGATATAACTCCATTTATTAATATTTCAGCATAGGGCTCATTATATAAAAGTTTAATCCACCGACAGAAATTGACCAAAACCAACAACAACCAAATCTTTTTAATATTTCAAATAAATAGGCCCAGCCTTCTTGAGTCCCTGTTGGTGGTGCTGGGTAGTGCCCCTCTTGGGGTCTCCGTCATTCTGCTGGGGGACTTCAACCCAAAAGTGGGAAAGGAGTGTGATTGGAAGAAATGGCCTCCCCGATCAGAAGCTGTGTGGTTTTTAATTGCTGGACATCTGTGCTAGTCACTGATTGTCCATAATGAACACCATGTTCAAGCATAAGGGTGTTCATCAGTGCACTTGGCACCAGGACACCCGAGGCAGAGCTGCTTTCCTTCTTGAGGAGAATATTGACCGCCTAGCAAAATATGATGGGTAACATGCATGGAAGATGATTGTTACATTAGTCACCATTGGCTTCAGCTTTACCAACCACAGTGGGATTATCAGAAGGTTCAAACTAGTGAGGCTGAACCAAATGAAGCTCGAGCTCTTGCGCTCTGATGCTCATGGTTTTCTTCTTCATCTAAGATGTTTTCTTTAAAGAAAATTCAGAAAGACGAGATCTTTGGCTCTCAAATGTTTTATAACAAGTACAAGCAAACTGTAATGAAATTCAAATTCTGAGTAAAAATCCTCCTTGTTTTAAACTTGCTGCAAGAAAATTGTTTATTTTGGTTTCATGTGATTTTGAGATTCAGTGTCAGAGGGAATGAGACCACCAACACTTTATCTAATTTCACTGCTGTCTGCTGCAGTTTCTACAGGGCTTTGTGAAACATATTGAGCTAATTTGTGTCATGTTACCTACAATTCAATTCAATTCAGTTTATTTATATAGCGCCAATTCTCAACACATGTCGTCTCAAGGCACTTCACAAAAGTCGGTACATACATTCCAATTAGTCCTAACCATTTTAAATGCAGTCAATTTTGTTTTTTTCAAATTGGAAAAAACGTTTTTTCTATCTAAGGGAAAACCCGCAGATTGCATCCAGTCAGTGACTTGCAGCATTCACTCCTCCTGGATGAGCATGTAGAGACAGTGGACAGTCACTGGCGTTGACTTTTCGCAAATCCCTCATACTGAGCATGCATGTAGCGACAGGGGGGGAAAAACTCCCTTTTTTAACAGGAAAAAAACCTCCAGCAAACCAGAACGGGTCAGTGTGAGCGGCCCTCGCCCCCGGCCGATGGGGTTAGAGAGAACAGAGCAGAGACACAAAGAGAACAAAGAAGCACTGATCCAGGAGTACTTTCTATGGGAAGGAAAAGGGTAAATGTTAATGGATGTAGCTCCTTTAGTCGTTTCACCTAGAAAGAAGGAACAGATAAACTCTGAGCCAGTTTCCAATGTTAGAGTCTGAAGAGAGCACATAGAGTTAGTTACAGTAAAAGCTCAGTCAGTAGCTATGTCTAGGAGAGAGAAAGGGTTAAACACTGAAAGACAGGGCCATGTGGATCATCGGTAGAAGGTGAGCATTAAGTTGTTGCCTGCAGAAGCTTGGAGGATTCCCCTCTCCAGAAAGGTGTTACAGGTAGACACAGAGTCAGGCCAGGTGTAGCTTCTAGGAAGAGAAAAGAGGGAGAACAAAGTTAAAAGCTGAAATAACAGCAAATAATACAAAATTGAAGAGTAGTGTGAGAATGTGGCGAAGAGGGTGAAAGTGGTCATTATGTCCTCCAGCAGCCTAAGCCTATAGCAGCATAACTACAGAGATAGCTCAGGATAACCTAAGCCACTCTAACTATAAGCTTTATCAAAAAGGAAAGTTTTAAACCTAGCCTTAAAAGTAGACAGTTTGTCCATCTAGAGCCCACTGATGGCCATTGTTATACTAAAAACCACAACGGTTGGGATACCTCTCTCTGTCAGATTGACCATAACCATTGGAAAAGAGAGGGGGTCATACAGGTAGCAGAAATGGAGGGTGTGTTTGCACCTCAACCATAACTGAGCCGGTTTAGGCTAAACCTGACTCCTCCTTACTCCATCCAACAGGGAGGAAAGAAGACGGAACTAAAATAAGGAAGATAGCTCAGGATAACCTAAGCCACTCTAACTATAAGTTTTATCAAAAAGGAAAGTTTTAAGCCTAGCCTTAAAAGTAGACAGGGTGTCTGCCTCACGGACCAAAACTGGGAGCTGGTTCCACAGGAGAGGAGCCTGATAACTAAAGGATCTGCCTCCCATTCTACTTCTAGAGACTCTAGGAACCACCAGTAAACCTGCAGTCTGAGAAATACAAATACCAAATTATCCTCTGTGTGCCAGAAAAGGGAGCCAATACAACCTTTAGTGGTACATGTACAGCAGCTATAGGACTGTGGGACTCAATATGCGGTCCATCACAGTCAGGCTGCTTCCTCCTGATCTGCGCTGGCATCAGGGACCTGAATGTGAATAAAAACATTGAAACAAAGAAGTTCTCCATCAGATGAAGTCTTGCTACCAATGACCAAAAAAACAAGAAATGCCCCTTTTTCCATTGGTACCTACTCAGCGGGGTTCATCTTGGGTCAGTTTTCCTCTGCATGATTTGGTTTATTTTCCATTACAGTTCAGTACCATCCGAATGTGGGTGGGATCGTCATAACAAGACGGCCCAACAGTCCGAAAAAGTAACATGATGTGATTTGTAGAGACACAAATAGAACAATAAAGGACCTGCTGCTCTATGGCTGCCTGCAGCCTTCTCTGGCTGGAGCATCTGGATCAGTACTGGAGAGAGAGGAAAGTCATTGGGCAATACCAGCTAGAGGACGTGTAAGGGTAAGCTACTGCTGCCTAATGCTAGATTGCTATAGTGATCGTATACAAAATAAGGCCAGCATACAACTATTTAATGGTTGAAGATATTAGTTGTTTATTATATGTATTGTAATATGTATGCTGTGATTAGTGACAATACTAAAAATAGTAATGGTTCCACCTAACCATTACTAATGGAAAAGCCTAAAAGGCGAATTGATCCGTGCCGAACTGCACTAAGTAGGGACTAGTACAGAAGGGGCAAAAGAAATCCCTTACTTTCCCCAGCATTTCTATTATCTGAGCTAAGAAATCACTCCCTGAGAATTACAGCTCAGATTTTAAGGTCTGGATTTGGGTTGAGCATCAGGTCTCCTTGAATCAGGGAATCATTGTGCAATGAGGTTGGAGGTGCAATGTCTCTGGTCTCTGTGTTGGAGTTGTTACCCAATCAGCAGTGTGTGGTACTAAGAAGCTTTGCTGTATTAAGATGGGAGTGAGCACCATGGCCTTCAGCTTGAGTTACTCCATCAGCTGAAAACATAACTGAAGAGGAATGCACAAAGCAACAGTTGTTAGACTCCAACTATTTTGATGGACAGAGAAGCAGATGTGGTTCAAGAACTGAAGCGAATGAATTTCTCCATGAAAAGACAATTCTTAGCTTTTTCCTCCTCTCTCCCTGAACACATGACTCGCTGTAGGCATGTAGAACATGCTGCAGTGAGGAGGAGGTCTGAGGAATGCAGGAAGGATCTGAGTGGTACAGCCCTGCAGGAACGGATCTGACTGTCCTTGTTTGGACTCCCACAGGTTCTGCATGCCAAGATTCCCTTTCTCTTCACATGCAGGGCTGGGTTTCACGCTGACAGCTTGTTGTTACCTGTTATTATCCTAAACATGCAGGACACACATGGGGAAAGGAACAAGTGCTGCGTTCCAACAGGGCGTTGGTATACAAGTCTAGTGTTGGAAGATGAAATATTAGCCAGCAGACTTTAGGAAATTTTTGCTTTTCCTTTTCCAGAATCAACATACATACATTGGATAATTTAGAGCAAGGTTCTTCAGGCCAGCCTGAAAGACTTGGATGGAGCATTTCACTGAAGATAAATGTTAAGCAAATGTTAAGCAAGTTTCACACAACACGAAGAAGGACACTGAACTTAGGAATTTTTTGACAACCTGCAAAAATATTCCTGATATGAAATAACTGAACATAAAACATTTAGCCGTGGAAACATCTGGGTGTGTTAACCAGGTCAGGCAGACCCTAACCCTAACCCTTCATTTTATGAAGAATCCTTCTTTGTACAATGATCTCCAGAGGTTTCAGATGAGTCCCCAGAACAGGACCAGCCTTCTTTATCAGCTTGTTGAGCTTTTTTAAGTCCCTGGTTCTGATGCTGCTACCTCAGCAGATGATGGCAGAAGAGATCACACTCTCCACAACAGACTTATAGAAGATCTGCAGCATCTTGCTGCAAACACTGAAGGTCCTAAGCTTCCTCAACAAGTACAGTCTGCTCTGTCCCTTCTTGTAGACGGCTTCACAGTTGCATCTCCACTCCAGTCTGTTGTCCAGGTGAACACCGAGGTATTTATACTCCTCCACCACCTCCACCTCTTCTCCCATGATGAAGATAGTGTCTGACCTATTCATGATTCTCCTAAAATCTACAATCACCTCCTTTGTTTTCTTCATGTTCAGGATGAGATGATTGTTTCCACAACATGCCACTAAGCGGTCCACCACCTTCCTGTACTCAGCTTCTTGTCCATCTCTGATCCACCAACAACTGCAGAATCATCTGAGTATTTCTGCAGATGACAGGAGTCTGTCTGGTCCTGGAGGTCTGAGGTGTACAGAGTGAAGAGGAATGGTGAGAGTACCGTCCCCTGTGGTGCTCCTGTGCTGCTGACTACCTGGTTAGACACACAACCCTTCAGTCTCACCAACTGTGGCCTGTTTGTCAGGTAGTCTTTGATCCAGGAGATTGTTGAGGCCTCCACCTGAGTCTTTTGGAGTTTCTGACAAAGCAAATCAGGTTGAATTGAGTTAAATGTTCTGGAGAAATCAAAGAACACGATCCTCACAGTGCTGCTGGCTTTGTCCAGATGACAGTGGGTTTGTTGAAGCAGGTGTTTGATGGCATCTTCAACTCCACAGCGATAATCAAACTGAAGGAGCTCCTGATGGTTCATTGTTTGGTTACTCAGGTGGGCCAACAGGAGTCTCTCTAGGACCTTCATGATGTGGGATGTCGGGGTAACAGGTCTATAGTTACTGAGAACTGATGGGTGAGTTTTTTTGGTACCGGAACAAGACAGGAGGTCTTCCACAATACTGGAACCTTCTTCTGGGCCAGGCTAAGGTTGAAGAGGTGCTGCAGAATCCCACAAAGCTGCTCTGCAGAGACCTTCAGGACTCTAGGGCTGACATCATCTGGACCTGCAGCCTTGTTCCGGTTGAGTCTCTCCAATTGTTTTTTCACCTGACTTCTTGAGACACACAGGTGGAAGGTGGAGGCAAAGGGAGCATCAGCATCGTCTGATTTGGTTGAAGGCAAACATGTAGAAGCAGAAGGTCCATGGCTGAGATGGAAGATAAAACATTTGAGGTGTGACAGGAAAGCTGTGGGTCAAAGGAGGGTGGGATGTCTGTTTGGCTGTGAACAGGAGAGGAGGATGCTGGGCTTTAAAGTGCTTTATAAATAAAGTGGTGGACGGATGGACGGATGGATATTATTTTACCTTAATATTACTATAAAAATCCCACTAAGAATAATAATCTGTTTTACATGAGAATCCTGGTCCAGACTGGCAGCAGCAGCACAGAGTTACATGACATTCAAAACAAAACACAGAAAAAAATAAAAGAAAAATATTAACACATCATAAACAGAATATTAAAACATCCCTCAAATAAAACATTTTCAGACAAATGATTCTCTATAAAGATCTTTAGGAGCAACATTAAAAGCATTTAGTGACATGACAGCAGCACTAATGACCAAGTTGTAGCGTTTCTGTGACTGCCTCCATGCAGATGAACTTCACACTTTAGGCCTGGAAAGTAAAAGGACGTTCTCACAACGAAGAGAAGAACCTCAGTAGCTTTTCCAGTTCTGTGGGCCAACAAACAGGAGGATGCAGTACAAGTATGGCTTTGAAATAAAAGTGTGCCAATGATTGAGTCTACAGGGTGCCTCAGCTGTCAATTCAATTCAATTCAATTCAATTCAATTCAGTTTATTTATATAGCACCAGTTCACAACACACGTCGTCTCAAGGTACTTCACAAAGTCAGGTTCATACATTCCAATTAATCCTAATCATTGAACAGTGCAGCCAGATTCTGTTATTTATTCAAATTGGATAAAAAGTTTTTCTATCTAAGGAAAGGAAACCCAGCAGATGCTGTTCAACCAACTAGTGCGTACAATATATAAAACTTTTTAAACCGGTTATAAATCTTAAGGCTCCAGCATGTATGTATAAAATGTCACCATAATCCTGAACATACATGAAAAAAGCATCAACCAGTCTCTTTTTAGCCTCAAAAGAGAGGCATGATCTGATCCTAAAATAAAACCACAATTTTAATTTCAGCTTCCTCACCAACTGTTGAACATGGGGTGCAAAAGGCTGACAGTCATCAAATAAAAATCCTAAATTCCTCAATTTTTAAACCTTGAGCTGTAGAAACGACTGGCAGATCCATGCAAACCTGCTGGTCAGATAGACCATCCCAGAGTTTGTTCAGACAAGCCAATAGTGTGCAGCCTCTGCATTAGAACCTCTTGGTCAACTGTATCAAATATCAAATAATAAATATATCAATAAAAAGGTGTGCACAATGTTGCTTATTCTTTAAAAATTCATTAAAATCATTAACCACTTGTAGCGCAGCTGTAGGAGTACTACAGCATGTGGCTACGTGAGCTTTCTAGTACTCTAGTAAAAAAACATTTATTAAAGGACAATCTGTCACTGTTTCAGAATATTTGGCAACCCTTATAGAAGAATGTGTCTCTGCTGAATATCGAATTGTTTCTTTTTTTGTTGGTTTTTTGTTATCTTTTTGTTACATAAATAAAACATTTTGAGCTTTTCAATGTAAATGTTTAGCTGTATATTGTGAAACGCTCAATAATAACAAGAAAGGATGAAAAGATGATGCAATAAAATCAACAGATAGGGTTCCATCTGATCAGAACCTGCTGATTTTAAGGATCCAAAAGCTAGATAGCACTGTACACGTCAGATAAGCTAGTTGTGTGAAACATGTTCTGTTCTCACATACAACATTATTATTAAGAGATTCTGGACCAACCCAATTTTCTGTGTAAATGTTGTTTCTACAGACGTCTCAGTGAATAAAAAGGTCAATGCAAACAGAACTGAGTTCTAAAACAATTTGCAGGATTCAGTGTGAACGTTTGATTCTGGCTAGTTGTTATGTTGACTTTCTGCTCTAAACCACTGTTCAATATTCATACCAATCCAATGCCTGTGGCAGATGAAAACAGCTGATACCTTCATAAAGAAAGAATCTTGTGGCCAGGTGGGTCGGAGGATGAGCAGAAATTTCCCTGAAATTGCCTCGACCTCCACTGAAAATGTGTAACATCTACGTAGAAGCCAGGATCGTGCCAAGAAACCAGCCAATCAGAATCATAATTAGAGCCAGAACCATGCCAGAAGCTGTTTAGTTGAGACAAAAAAGTTGTGGGTTTCCCTCTTATAGACTTTAAACCTTTGGGTTTGGTTGTTCAGTTCTGTGAAAAGATGTTTTGTATTTAAATGTGTATATGCAAATGTGACCTCCAAATGATTTATTCCTTTAATATTTCATGGTGAAAGGTTAGAAGCCTTGTTATTTTCCAGAATGTCCGGGTGGTTCCAGATGGATTTTGGTCTGCATGGGAGAACTGAAGACCAGTTCATCTTGAGATCTTCCCACCAGGCTGCCAGAGATGTACTGATAGTGGTGCTTTTAAAACTGCTAATAATTAGAGGGCTGATAAATGGAATATCTGACATACAGGTTTCCATAGCATGTGTTCAATGAAATGAAGTTTAATTAAAAAAAAGTGGTTAATCATGATTAATTTATGATTTAAGAAGGGTGGAGCAACCAGTTATTAGTTTAATGGGTAACGTTTCCTCAGGTTATCTTTGTCTGATATTAACATTTGTTTAATTAACTGAAACATTTGAGTTGGACAAAAAGCAAAACTAAAGAAATACTTCTGCACAGCCCCGTATTTATCTGAGGCTGTATGAATACCTTTGGACCTCTAAATTCAAAGTAGTGAACTCAGTTCCTGTTGTTGTTATATTATCCTTGCAGCCTGGACAAAGAATGCTTCATCTATGCTAATTTTTTTACCCAAACAGTATTTGTTTAACATGATCATTGCTCAGAACTGGCTTAAAATAGAAAACATTTTATTTCAATCCAACCCTGATTTCCTATTCAAGGCAACAGAAGTAAAGAAGAAACAAGAACCAGATTGATTATTTGTTAACGTTTGCCAAAATTATATGAACTCGTTAGTTTTTTATTTCAACACCTGTTCAAAAATGCTTGTCAGCTAGCTTCAACAGAGGCTGTAACTCATTTCCTTGGAGCAACCTCCCCCTTGGCTCTGAAGATCTGAAAAAGCAGCCAGTCTGTCAGATCCAAACCCCTACAACATGTTTGATCAGCGACGGACTCGTGACAATAATCCATCCAGCAGACAGGATAACGGGGGGCATGCTGTCAGTGTTTGGGTTCAAACAGCTGGGAGCCATCGACTGACCCGATACAGACCAGAGGGCGTCTCTCACACTGACGGAACCTGCAAAATCAGGCCTGCTTATTGAAGATCAATATTCATTGTGGACACACTGACATGGCCTGATGAGAGCGCAGGGAGGAAATCATTAGGATCCAGCAGCAAGAATCGGACAGAAATGTACTTTTCATTTTAGGACTTTGCTAAAATTATGGCTTTTCTTTCCTGTGATCAGCAGGTTTTAGAAATGTTGGAGTCTGATAATAATAAAACTTTATTGATCCCACAATGGAGAAATCACCCTCTGCATTTAACCCATCCCTTAGAGAACCATGTTCTGCCATTGTGTGGCGCCCAGGAGCATTCAGGGGTTAAAGGTCATGCTCAGGGACCCAGAGTGGCAGGGTGTGGGATTCAAACCAGGGTCCTGGTGGCCTCTCCAGGATGCAAATACCCTGCTCTCTAACCTCTAGGTCACCATTCACACTGATTGAACATGACTAAATATGAGTGCAATGATTCCAGGTATTCAGAGCCCTGTTTTTATGTTAATGGTTAAAAATAAGAACGTTTTAATGACTTCTGATCTTTAAAAAGTAAAGGATTCTTTAGCATTTAATTTGCAAAGCACTTCCAGAAACATGTTAATGGATAAATAAATTGTGAGTATTGGGGTCTATCTCTGTGACTCCTGTAGTCATGGTTATTGGGATACTGAGATTTTTAATGGTAGGGACCAGGATGGACAGCGTTAGAAATGAGCAGATCAGAGGAACCGCTAAGATTGGCAGGTTTGAAGATCAAGTTACGGAGGCAAGGATGAGATGGTCAGGGCATGTTCTGAGAAGAGATGGTGGACAGACTGGAAAGAGGATGTTGGATACGGAGCTGCCTGGCAGGATGAGAAGAGAAAGACGTTTCATGGACGTAGTGAAGAAGGACATGGAGACGGTTGCTGTAAAAGTTCAAGAGGCAAAGGATAAGGTGAGATGGAGGCAGATGATCCACTGTGGAGACCCCAGAGGGAGGCACCTGAAAGATTAGTAGCACTAACATTGATATGAGTAGTGGTACTAGTAGTGATTCTAGTAGTAGTAGTAGTAGTGGTGGAACTAATAGTAATAATAATCACATCTCATTATCATACAGTGTTTCCTCCCAGCTTGTGCAATAAAAATGTTTAATACTGTGCTGCATCATTACTGAGAAAATTATTATATTAATTATGATAAATTAATCACTAAAGGACCGTCAAAGCTCAA
Source organism: Crenichthys baileyi (assembly GCA_036173005.1). Classification (NCBI taxonomy): domain Eukaryota; kingdom Metazoa; phylum Chordata; class Actinopteri; order Cyprinodontiformes; family Goodeidae; genus Crenichthys; species Crenichthys baileyi. Next base: position 682,985 of record JAHHUM010001757.1, read on the forward strand.
CAACCGTGATCCTGTCTGATTGTCCTCCAGAGCAGGTGTTCTGTGTCTGCTGCTACCTGTCTGGGTGGGACCTGGAGCTGGCTCCGCCCTCCTGGCACCTAGCTCCTCTGCTGCACTCATGGGGGGACCAGGAGGGATCAGACTCCATGGCAGATTGTTGGTCTGTGCCTGATGTTATTCGGCCATCCCAGTACCTTGAAGGCCCTCGCAGCCAAGCGCCCCTCGACCTGTGTAGCGACTGCGGGACCTGGCACCGCCTCCTCCACGCCACCGAGGAGCCCGCCGCTCGATTCCACACGTTCCCACTAGGTGGCTCGCAGCGCCACCTATCATACATTCTTTAGTCATGTTAAGTTCAGCTCTGGCAAGCAATGTTCCAAATTTGACCGAAATACAACCTTCCCGATGGAAGCTGCACTCACTTGTTAGTCAATGGGTGGGGCTAAAATAAAGTCGTCACTTGATTGTGTCAACATGTCCAGCATTGATCCATGATGATGTATACTAAATTTCAAGTGGATCTGATGATGTATGAAGGAGATAGAGCACTTGTAATGTCCTAGGGGGCGCTGTTGATCCAAATTCTAATGTAATGTAATAGAGCTGTTTGGGGGCTGACAAAGATCAACCAGATTCAGTTTGGAGTGAATCGGACCTTCCATATGGAAGCTACACTCATTTGTTTATTAGTGGGCGGGGCTAAAGTGATGTCATCTATTGACTGTGTCAACATGTCCATCATTAACCAATGATCATGTATACTACATTTCAAGTGGATCCGATGATGTATGAGGGAGATATAGCCTTTGAAGTCTCCTAGGGGGCGCTGTTGATCCAAATTCCAATGTAATCCAATAGAGATGTTTGGGGGCTGACAAAGATCAACCATATTGAGTTTGGAGTAAATCGGGCCATGCATGTCAAATTTAGAGCCAAATGTATGGCCATGGCGTGACATCAGACTTCGCCATGCCGCCACGGCCACACCCTCCAGCCAAGTACTAGACACAAACTTAGACCATCATGTTATCTGTGACTTGGGACAGTTTCATGTTGATTAAGTGGAGGGGATCAAACATGGACCACACTAAGTGAAACACTACACTTCCTGTTGTCAGGGGGCGTGGCTTCGATGATGTCAGCATCTGATCAGTGAATATTGTTCAGGGCCAGAGGCAGATCAATCCCAGAAGGTTTCAGGTGTCTGTGACTTTCCTTGTAGGAACTATATGAATTTCGTGTTTTATGGCGAGAAGTCATATTTTGAGGCGTGGCCACGCCCACACGCTTTCATGTATCAAAAAGCTTTTGATAACTTTTGATCCTCATTGCCTTAAGAGTATACTGAGTGATTTTCAAGTCTCTAAGTCAAAAGCTGTAGGAGGAGTTCACACAGATACATGGGCTAGAAACGCCCAAAACAGGGTCAAAATGGCAACTTCAATCCAAAATGGCCGACTTCCTGTGGGGTTTGGACCAATGCTCCAAGAGACTTTTTTGTAGGTCCTGAGAAGTTACATATGTGTACCAAATTTCAGATTCCTCGGTCAAAGCATGGCTTGGGGCTGATTTTTTAAATCTTTCTAGGGGGCGCTGTGGACGAATTAGGCCACGCCCACCAAATATGTCATCAGATCTCTGTGGGGGACTGGACTAGGATCAATCACATTGAATTTGGTGCAGATCAGATGATGTATGTGGAAATTAGAGCCAAACGTATGGCCATGGCGTGACGTCCAACTTCGCGACCACGCCCTTTCATGAAAAGTTACAGTGCTTCAAACGAAGTTAGACCCACTAGTTATCTGTCTTCTGACACACTTTCAAGTTGATTGGGTCAAGAGGTTCAGAGAGGCACCTTTCCAAGTGAAAAAAGTGACTTCCTGTTCTTAGGGGGCGTGGCTGTGATGATGTCAGCATATGACCCCATAGGATCATCGGGAACCCGAAGGTCCTCCTTCATGCCAACTTTGGTCTGATTTGGCATTGTTTGGGGAAAGTTATTGCACTTTTTCACTTTGGGCGCGAACGCCAAGTTCGTGCCCCGGCCACGCCCCCTAAACATGGCCAAAAACTCACGATTTTGATAACTTTTAATCCCCCATGCCTTATCAGCATATTGACCAAATATGAAGCCGATAGGTCAAAATCCCTAGGAAGAGTTCGTTAAGGTTCGAGGTGAGTGAAAGTGAAAAACGGCCAAAAATTGGCCTTTGACCCAAAATGGCCGACTTCCTGTGCGTTGTAGGGCATACCCCAAAGATACTTTTTTTCATGATTTGGGGAGATCTACCTGTGTGCCAAATTTCAGATCTCTACGACTTACGGTTTGGCCTATCTCAAGTTTGGGGGCGCTGTAGAGCCGTTTGGCCACGCCCACTGACGACATTACGGAACAAGAATTTCACGCGGGGGACAATTTTGGGTAAAATCTGGTGAGTTTTCATGCATGGCAAAGTCCCCAAATTGCCCCGCAAAGACGCAGCGGAAAAAGAAAGAAAGAAAGAATAATAACAAATCCTACGATTACAATAGGTCCTTGCAGTTTTCCTGCTCGGGCCTAAATATCCTCTTAAAAATCAAACTGAACTCCTAGTTGTGCTTTCACTGGTTGATATTAAATCAGCCATAACCTTAGTGCTATAAAGGGAAATCTTACGGTTCTCAGGCACCGTGTCACTCCAGCTCTCACTGGAAACAGGACCAATGGGTCTCTTTCTGGTATCACGCAGGTTCTGTCAGGTTCCCAGGCTTTTCTGTTCCCATGACCCATACGTTCATGCAAAACATGTTGCTCAGTAGTAAAATCGGTTGTGACAGCATGTTGTGAGAATGACTGGTCTGTGGTTGAACTTTGCTCTGGTGTGAATGTTGACACCAGTAAAATTAATGTTGAATTTAGGTTTTTTTTTTTTTTGAAGCCATATTTCCATCAAAAAGTTTAATATTTTTTTATTTAACTGTTGCGAGTGGTACCAACAGGTGGCTGGTGCTTAATTCAATTCAATTGAGTTTATTTATATGGCGCCAATTCACAACACATGTTGTCTCAAGGCAGTCACTGGCGTTGACTTTGCAGCAATCCCTCATACTGAGCATGCATGTAGCGACAGTGGAGAGGAAAAACTCCCTTTTAACAGGAAGAAACCTCCAGCAGAACCAGAACCAGGCTCAGTGTGAGCGGCCATCTGCCCCGACCGACTGGGGGTTAGAGAGAACAGAGCAAGGGCCAAAAGAAAAAAAAAGCACTGATCCAGAAGTACTTTCTATGGGGAAAAAGGGTAAATGTTAAAGGTTAGCTCCTTTAGATGTTTTACCTAGAAAAAAGAACAGATAAACTCTGAGACAGTTTTCAATGTTAGAGTCTGAAGAGAGCACATAGAGTTATTTCAGTAGAAGCTCAGTCAGTAGCTATGTCTAGGAGAGAGAAAGGGGTTAAAAAATGAAAGACAGGGCCATTGGGGATCATCAGTAAAGGTGAGCATTAGTTGTTGCCAGCAGAAGCTTGGATGATGCCCCTCTCCAGAAAGGGTGTTACAGGTAGACAGAGAGTCAGGCCAGGTGTAGCTTCTAGGAAGAGAAAAGAGAGAACAAAGTTAAAAGCTGAAATAAAAGCAAATAATGCAAAATTGGAGAGTAGTATGAGAATGTAGCGAAGAGGGTGAAAGTGGTCATTATGTCCTCCAACAGCCTAAGCCTATAGCAGCATAACTACAGAGATAGCTCAGGATAACCTAAGCCACTCTAACTATAAGCTTTATCAAAAAGGAAAGTTTTAAACCTAGCATTAAAAGTAGACAGTTTGTCCATCTAGAGCCCACTGATGGCCATTGTTATACTAAAAACCACAACGATAGGGATACCTCTCTCTGTCAGATTGACCATAACCATTGGAAAAGAGAGGGCATCATACAGGTAGCAGAAATGGAGGGTGTGTTTGCACCTCAACCATAACTGAGCCGGTTTAGGCTAAACCTGACTCCCCCTTACTCCATCCAACAAGGGGAGAAGAAGACGGAGCTAAAATAAGGAAGATAGCTCAGGAAACCTAAGCCACTCTAACTATAAGCTTTTATCAAAAGGAAAAGTTTTAAGCCTAGCCTTAAAAGTAGACAGGGTGTCCGCCTCACGGACTAAAACTGGGAGCTGGTTCCACAGGAGAGGAGCCTGATAACTAAAGGATCTGCCTCCCATTCTACTTCTAGAGACTCTAGGAACCACCAGTAAACCTGCATTCTGAGACGAAGTGCTCTTTAGGAACGTATGGAACAATCAGATCTCTGATGTATGATGGAGCTAAATCATTAAGGGCTTTATATGTGAGGAGGAGAATTTTAAATTCTATTCTGGAATTTAACAGGGAACCAATGAAGGGAAGCTAAAGTAGGGGAAATATTTTTCCTCTCTTTTAATTTTCATCAGAACTCTTGCTGCAGCTTTTTGAATCAGCTGAAGGCTTTTTACTGCTTTTTGTGACATCCTGATAGTAAAGAATTACAATAGTCCCCTTGAAGAAACAAATGCATGGACTATTTTTTTCTGCGTCACTCCTGGACAGGATATTTCTAATTTTGGCAATGTTCCGGAGATGAAAAAAGGAAATCCTAGAAACCTTTTTAATATGGGATTTAAATGACATGTCCTGGTCAAAAATAACACCAAGGTTTTTTACTTTATTATCAGAGGTCAATTTAATGCCATCCAGGTTAAGTGATTGACTAAGCAGTTTTCTTTTTTAAAGACTCCGGTCCAAAGACGACAACTTCTGTCTTGTCTGAATTTAGAAGCAGAAAATTTAAAGTCATCCAAGTTTTTATATCTTCAAGACATGCTTGTAGTCTATCTAACTGGTTGGGCTCATCAGGATTTATGGATAAATAAAGCTGAGTATCATCAGCGTAACAGTGAAAATTTATTCTATGCTGCCTGATAATTTTACCTATTGGAAGCATATATATAGTAAAGAGAATTGGCCCAAGTACTGAACCCTGTGGTACTCCACAATTAACCCTGAAGTTTAAAGATGATTTATCATTTACATGAACAAACTGGAATCTGTCAGACAAATAAGATTTAAACCAGCCTAGTCTATTTAACTGGTTGGGCTCATCAGGATTTATGGATAAGTAAAGCTGAGTGTCATCAGCGTAACTGAAAATTAAGGGAACTTAAGGGAATGCTAACTGGGACATACTTTTAACTGGTTTTATCTCTTCAGAACACAAACCAAGAACACCAAGAGGATGATTTTGTTAAACCTGCTACAGACCAGAATAACTCCTGCAACTGTATGAAACATCCATATCTACAAAAATGTACATGATGTACGCATTGAACTTGTGACTATGGGAAAATGCAACTAATATATCTTAAAAATGTGATTTCTTCTGACTTGTTTTATGGACGTATTCCCTTTCAGAGGAACAAAAGACCTGGAGAAGCAGAATTTGGAAAAACAAAACACCAAGTTTTATTTTGAAATGTCTCTTTTCAGTTTTCTTACTTTTTTGGAAAATGTTTTCACAAATGTTAAAGATAGAAAGATTCAATTAACAGTAAAACTCTTTAGAGGAAATAAAATGGACAGAAAAAGGATTCCTTTTCTTTATTTTTGGGGGGGAAGGGAGGGTTGAAACAAAATAAAATGAGATACAACAACCGAGAAGCTGCTCCTCCTTAGATTTGAATGATGGGTCTGGACCCACCTCCTGCACCTCGACGAGGACAGCCAATCACAGTGTAGTGTCCATAATCTCCCATGATGCCTCTCGCTCCATGGGAGACTAAGGCAGTCAAAGACAATGGGTCACAGTATGCATGCATGCAGGTGAGATGTTGCACCAGAAGAAAAGATCTCCAATTTCAAAATCTGTCCTGAAGTTTTGCTACAGGTTCAGAATCAGCTGTTGGTCTCTCTGGCAACACATCCACATCCTTATCGTTTGTCTTTGAGGATGAAAGAAAGCTGACAACTAGCAGCTAGCAGAGTTTGAAGCTGAAAACGGAGATCTGTTCTTCACAGCAGTACAGTTTGTCATGACTGAGAGCATGTTGGCTTCAAACACGTGTCCAGGGTGCCACATCTACTGGGTTCTTCCAGAAGCGGCTGCGGCCCAGCTCAGATGACCATGAGAGTGAGATGATAAATCTTAGCAAAGTACAGAACCGACCATGAGCGGACAGTGGAGAGGGCAGAGTCGGGTGTCTTCAGGGTGCTTATAAAACCTGCTTTTCAGTGTTTGGGAGGTTGGAGAGAACCGGCGGTCACAGATCTGACTCTTCAGACGTCTTATTGTTTCTGTATACACTATGTTTAACATGCAATGAACCCAACTGTTGAAGAAAGAGTTCAGGTTTGTTTTAAGATGGCATTCTGCAGGGCAGCTATGAGCAGTTAATATCTTGCTAAACAGGTTAGTTTCCCCCAGAGGCTAAAGCTAATGGCTAAAGATTTTAAAACAACTCGCACAACATGCAGTAAAAATCTGTACAGCCGTGATGTTTGCCATAGATCTGCTTTCAATGAGGCTTTCAGAGAAAAACTCTCTCTCTCAATCTGAAGACATTCAAACATTCATCTCCTTCAATTAAGATAATAACCACTAATAAGCAGCTCAATGAACCCTAAACACAAATAACGTGAACCTTCCTTTGCATCTTTCTCAAAATTTACTGTAGTACCTGCCAGCCTTTTTAGCTAACAATGTTAGTCTGCATTTTAAATTTACAAGTGGAGAAGTGCTTGTTAATCGTTTAACAGTACATTATGGACCAAAATTGTACTGTTAAATTGAAGTTCCAGAGTGGTTTCCCTAATTTCCGTTTTTTGGGCCAAAATTAAATAAGTTAGGCCAGTTTTCAGCTCCTAAAGAAGGGTGAGCAGTCCTACTAATCCTAGTTTTTCCAGTAAAAAGTAAAAACTCTTCATTTAGCAACACAATCTGGCGCTGGCTGATTTCTGGTCATGCATGTCACAGTAATCAATGTTAAAAAACAAAAAGACTTTTTATTATTTTGGTTCATTAAGATGTTTCGCCTCATATCTAGTAAATCAGGAAAGCTGTTGGTTTCTGTTTGAGGTTTCCAGGATGAGATGACAGGAAGTTCCATTTACAAACACTTTAAAAGTGAGGATATAAGCACCCGCCAGACAACACGAAGCAAACAAACAACATTTTCTGTAGGATCTCATGAGATTTCATTAACAGGCCCATCAAGTGGTGTAAAAATATTTAGTGGTCATGTGCTCTCTCCATTCCCCCTCACTCCTTTCCTGAGAGGTAGCAGCCCCGCCCCAACTCTCCCCACCCCCTTTTCAGACCACACAGTCCAACCGCGCCTAGTTCCCCCGACCCAGACGTTTCCATTGGACCGTGGGACTTCTCTACTCGGCCTGAGCGTCATAGTTGGCCCCACCGGCCTTCTTCAGCTCCATGCGGAGGTATTCTTCTTCCAATTCCCGTGGGTCACTGATCATGAACTCCTTGGCAAAGTTCTGCAGAGAAAGGATGTCTGATTAGCTAAAGAACGACTGAATAAGAACCTTCTATGACCCAAGAGAACTTAGTTTTAGCTGCACTGGCTAACTACACTAACACTTAATCTATTAGTGGATTTTGCCCTCCTATACAAGACCTGCAGGAGCCAGTTAACCCAGTAAGGTCCAGTTTCTCCTAGAGGAACCACCAGTTTAACTGACACTTCTCCAGAGTCTCTGACCTGCACAACGTCCTTGACGAGCGTCTTATCGGTGCTAATCTTGGCACGCTGCAGTCCGCTGACGTTTTCGCCAATCCAGGTGATGAGGGTGAACTTGGCCCGCTTGCTCATAGCGTCTCCCGTCGTAAATCGGACAAAACCGAACAGACGTCCATCATCTGAGGGAACACAAGGAGCAAATGAGTCTGGTTTTACAGAACTATAAAACCTTTTCAGAAGTAGTCTCAACCACTGATGTAAAAATTATCTATTTGTGCCAATTGGCTAAAAATACTCAACCAAAACAACATTTGTAGAAAGAAATAGAAATATGAGCATACTGGGGTGTCCTAAAAATGGCCGCTGCTTCTAATGATGTTCAGAAGATTTACTTCTGATAAAATGGTGTAGAAAGCCAACATAGTTCATTTAACTTTAGATGAAGTGTTAAGTTCAATGTTTGCTTCCTGGCCCAAATGGAACTGGACAGAGTTGGTCAGACAAATTAGCTTCAAGCCCCAGCAATCCAAACAGGACTGAATCGGGTCAGTAGGCTTCCAGAGTAAACGTACTGCCAGCTTTGCAGCCTTCAGTAATCACCAGGTTATTATTTTAATGACCTTCAAATTCACAAATTTTAATTTTCACAGAAACAAAATTAATCACAGTTGGTTTTACCATGTTCAGTATTTCACACCTTCATTTCATTTCAAGTCTTTTTGTGTTACTTTGACCCCTCGTACCGGTCCAGTTACAACAGAAACCAGTACTGGGCCACACCTGAACACCTTCAGATGTACTGGCATTTTAAGTTTTTATTTATTTTTTTTTTTAGATGTTCCGACTGTTTGCAGAACCTTAATGGAAAAATGATTTATTCACTTGACATTCTTCATGCTGTTATTCTAACTGCAGCACAATCGCTCTGCAGAACTTCTCCGTACTGTTCTCCAACCGGCAGTCCAAAGAAACCCAAAGAGCTCCAGTTTATGATGGTACCGCTCAAATTTACAGGACAAATAAGCGTCGGTTCTGCACAGACTTCAGCAGACCGTCCTGGTTTACGAACTGCAACCATCTGATCTTGAAGAACTGGATCTGACCCGACCCAGATAGGATTACACTGTTGGTACTAAGCATTGTGGAGCTCTCTTCTTTAGCTCCGGGTCTGCTCAGATCAAATGTGTCAGCACCAGTGAGCGTTAGAAGCCAGAAATGATCGATTTAATCTAACATGACTTTGATTAGAGGTGCCATAAAACTTTCCTGTTTTACATTTTTAATTCGTAATCCATGGCTTCCTGTTTTTCAAGGGTAAAACACGTGATGTAACAACTTCCCTTAGCAACTCTTCAAAACGGAAAAGACAAGAGAACATGCTCTAAGTAAGGCAGGTTGGAGCTGGCCTAACGTGTCTACAGGGAGAGCTGCAAAACATCACACGTTTATCATGGTGGCCAAATCAACACCAGAAAGAATCATTTAGACTAAAGATTAGCTGGTTCTATGCATTCATGCCTCTGAAGCCTTATATATACATATGTAGTGATGCTTGTAGTTTAATGCAGCAGAGCTCAAATGATCTTTAATCATTATTATTAAACGGCTGCAGTTCATTTCAGTCTGAATGCAGTGATTTTCTCAAGTCTCCATTGCAGGTGGAGGGTGCTGTGTAGGGCTGCAGGGCGTTAGAAACTCATGCGATGGTCATGTGACTGGTGAATATTGTGGTGAGGGTGATGATGATCACATCGCATCAAGAAGAATCTGCTCCTGCACACCAAACATCACTGAACTCAATGACGGAGCAATGGCCCGTCTCACACTCAGCACGGCTCCATGACCTCTTTCAGCTCCTGCCCTCTGGACGCAGATATCGGACACTTGTCAGCCAGTGGAAACAAAATTTCCCTATAGGGGACAATAAAGCCATCTGTCCGTCCGTGACGACGACCATCTTGGGCTCTGGGTCCGGTCAGAACATCTTCTGCTCCGAGACTCCATCCAACAGGCTGAACATGATATCAGGAGGCAACAGGTGAACTCATCACACTGGAATATGTTCACTACTGCAGTCCAAACAGCCTTTTGTGACATTAATATTGCACGCTCCTATCTTTGATATATTGTAATGATTTATTATTACCATTAGAATTTCTAAATAAAAATAAGAAGTTATAGAGATTTAAAAGCAGAATGAAGAGAGAAACAGGCCTTCACTAACTAAATATAATCTTCTAGAGATACAGTTAAAATCGTGCAGTTCTCACTTCCGAGGTCTAAACTGTGCCATTGATGCTTTCTCAGCCGAGTAAGCTCTGTAGTATTTTCAAATTTATAGCTGTAGCTAAACTCTAGGAGCTGGATCCTTCAGCCCAGACCACGGCGAGCAGAGCTGCCACATCATGAGGTTCTGGAGTACAAACCGTAGAGCAGCAGCACCCTTCAATAACAGCTCCATGTAGATGTGAACCATCACCCTTTAAAGACCTCACAGATCTGAAGGTGCAGTGCTCTTAATGATCTAGCTCCATCATACATCAGAGATCTGATTGTTCCATATGTTCCTAACAGAGCACTTCGTTCTCAGACTGCAGGTTTACTGGTGGATCCTAGAGTCTCTAGAAGTAGAAAGGGAGGCGCCCTTTTGTTATCGGCCCTCTTGGGGAACCACCCCCCAGTTTTAGTCCGTGGGGGACACCCGTCTACTTTAAGGGCTAGGCTTAAATTTTCCTTTTTTTGTAAAGCTTATTTAGAAGTGGTTGGGTTTTCCTGAGCTATCTCTGTAGTTATGCTGCTATAGGTTAGGCTGTGGGGGCTAATGCCCACTTTCACCCTCTTCCTACATTCTCACCTACTCTTAAATTTGTTTTTATTTGCTGTATTCACTTTTAATTTTGTTTCTCTTTTTTTTCCCTTTCTAAAGCTACACCTGGCCTGACTCTGTGTTACCTGTGACCCTTTCTAAAGAGGGAATCCCCAAAGCTTCGTGGCAACACTTAATGCCACCCTCTACCGAGATCCACGGGCCCTGTCTTTCGGGTTTTTTTAAACCCTTTCTCTCCCTACATAGTCTGAGGGAGCTTTTACTGAAAACTAACTCTCTGTGCTCTCTTCAGCCTAAAATTTAAAAAACTGGCTCAGAGTTTTCTGTTTTTTTTTTCTGGTGAAAGACTAAAGGGCTACATCCATTAAGATTTCTTTTCCTTCCCATAGAAAGTCTCCTGGATCAGTGCTTTTTTTTTCTTTTTGGTCTCTCTCTGTTCTCTCTAACCCCCCAGTCGGGTCGTGGCAGATGGCCGCTCACACTGAGCCTGGTTCTGCTGGGGGTTTTTTTCCTGTTAAAAGGGGTTTTTCCTCTCCACTGTCGCTAAAAATGCATGCTCAGTATGAGGGATTCCCTGCAAATGTCAACGCCATTGACTGTCCACTGTCTCTACATGCTCATCCAGGAGGAGTGAATGCTGCAAGTCACTGACTGGATGCAATCTGCTGGGTTTCTTAGACAGAAAAACTTTTTATCCAATTTTAAAAAAAAAAAACAGAATCTGACTGCACTGTTCAATGGTTAGGATTAATTGGAATGTATGTACCTGACTTTTGTGAAGTGCCTTGAGACGACGTGTTGTGAATTGGCGCTATATAAATAAACTGAATTGAATTGAATTGCTGGAGAAGAGGGCCTCTGCTGGACTTCATGGTTTGACGTGGCTCCTGCCGTACCTTCAAGTGGCCACTGCAGAGAACTGCAGCCGGGATGCACACAGCTGGGTCCAGTTAGCTTCGTCAAGTCTGAGGTCACGCGTCTAAACCAGAAAAGGTGGACAGCCACCTTCTTGGTGTTTTGTTCCCAGTTGGTGGCAGTATAGACCAGGAGATGCAGGTAACCAGAGGCTGGTTAAAGCAGGCAGAGGGTTTAAGACGTTTTTAAAGCTGCTTAAAGAGAGACCAATCAGAGTACCACAGTTTTCTCCAGCTGTATAGACCATAGAGTCACCCAGCGCTGCCCCTCCCCTACTGGTTGATGTGCACTGACTAAAGGAGCACCACCATGAGTCTGACCAAGGCAATGCCGTTTTAAAACTACAGATGACTGCAGGTTCTACCAGAGCAGACAGCCTGACTACCGTAAATTCTGGACTACAAAGTGCACCTGATTAAAAGCCACACGCTCTAATTTTAGAAAGAAAACCAATTTTATACTTGTACAGGCCGCACCGGATTTTAAGCCGCGGGTGTCCCACTTTGTAATATGAGATATTTACACAGAAAGATATTACACGTGAGCATTTTAAACTTTTAATTTAATCCGTATGGTAATATAAACAAATGCATATTGCAAATGCTTCTTTTCGAACAGTGCCTGTAACACGGCTACCTTTAAATATACGTACGTTATCAGTAACACACAAATTATGTTGCTTATGCTTTTTTACTGAACAGAGCACGAACAACATTCCAATATCTCCTAACTGATTTACACTGCAGCCTACCAGGTCAAAAGTCATTGATCGCCTTGTTCATCTTCTTCCTGCGCACTGAAACCATCAAAGTCCTGTTCTTCAGTGTCCGAATTGAACAGCCTCAGGATCTCGTCGCTCACTTCAGCCTCTTCGTTGACACTCTCACTTCAGCGCACCCGGTCCTCTTCATCACGCAGCAGTCCAGCCTTTAGAAACCCGTTGGTGATTTTCCATGTTGATGAGGTTGAATATAAGTGTCTGATTTACAATACCGGTAATTGAATTGTGAAAGTGCTCTTGATTTATCGCACAAGTTCATTGGACCTCTTTGAACTACTCATCAATTTGATTGGTCGACTGTTACCAGGCAAAATGTTTTTGGCGGCATGAAAAAAAAAACATGTATTAGTCACACCGTTATATAGGCCTCAGTGTTCAAAGTGTGGGAAAAAAAGTAGCGGCTTATAGAAATTTATGGTAATTAAGCAGCTCGTTATACTTACGCGCGTCTAGAAAGAGTAAAACCTCCACAATAAGCAGGGACACTAAACGGAGTGGGTGTTTATTCTGGAGTTTCATTTAAGTCTATGTATCAAAATCAAAAATGTAGATTATAGATAACCTTATTATAACTGTAATAACCACTATGTTGTCTGATTTTAGCAGCTGCATGAATACCTGTCTGTTCTGTTTTAAATAAATATGGTTGAATCATGTTATAGTTTTATGTTTTAACATGACTCACATTACAGAAGGTTTTTATCCAGTGAAAACGTCAAACCAGCCTGGTGGAGAAGGAGGAGCTGAGCTGCAAAATACAGGATTTACTGATCCATCCACGTTCCAAACCTCCTCTGTGGTGTGGAGATACGGGTCTGGGCTGGAAGAACCAGAACCTGGATGTCTTTCCTCCACAGACTGGTCTTAAAGATGAGGAGAGGAACCGCTTCTCTGCCACATCCAAAGGATTCAGCCAAGGTGGTTTGGGCGTCTGATCAGGATGCCTCCTGGGACCCTCCATTGGGAGGATTTTTGGACACGCCCCACAGGGAGGAGAACCTGGCCCAGACCCAGAACAAAATAGACTGAGAACGTTTTATGATCCTCCAGAATGAGGTGGAGGGGGTCAGTGGGGAGAGGAATGTGTGGCTTGATTTTTGTCCAGTGAAGGAACCGGAGGCGCCAGATGTTTGATGTGAAACGCTCGTTAAGATGCGTTTATGATGAAAGTTCTGGTGATAAGATGTGGAGCAACTCTCACCAACAGCAGCAGGAACTTATCAGTGCGGCAATTAGCGATGCAGGTAAGGACTCACATATGGAGTCAGCTGATTGGACTAGATCAGCCAACGGTTATGAAGGGTTAGTAATTTATTATTCAGTGGCGTGCCTGTGGTCCTGTTTATTGTCACAGTTTGAGGAACCAGAACAAAAAGAAACCCTCAGCCCAACCTAAAGCTCTCCACCGCCCCCCACTTCCTCCCTCTGCCAGACTCTTCCTGTTTCATCTTCTGTCTATCGCTGACTCTGCAGAGACAACAGCCAGGACACTGTGACGATGATGAGACGGCAGGAAAACCCTAAGCTCAGCCCACACCGAGATCAGCCAGGAACCCTGGAGAACATGAGAGCCACGAGTTCAGCAAGGAAAGAAGCTCCAGCTGCTAAAACTGCACATTTCTGTATGAGCACTAGAGCCCGAGAAGGTCTGAAATCCTGAGGAGGTCCCCCCACCTGAAGCCCAAGTTACTGCCAGATTTCCCTGACATCCTGACCAATAAGAGACGCAGACTGTGTCTGTGGTCACCAGACAGTTCAGTCAGCTGCAACAGCACCATCATCTTCGTCATCATCTGCTTAAAATCCTCTGGGAAACAGAAACGTTTTCATTTAGGTGCCAAACCAAAATCAGAATCAACCAATTTCCTCAGATTGGGGCTAACTGGTGATATTCAGGTCAAACACTGAGAAATCTGATTTTTCTTCTATTCATTAAAGACAACACCACCATTTTCTGTCAGAAATACAAAAGGACAAATCATATAGAGGTGAGGAACATATGCTTTAACTTCTAATTCCTTTATTTTCTGTTGGATTCAAAGCAGCACCTCCAACCTGCAGCTCACTGCGTCTCTTTTATGTCTTCAATTAAGCCTTGAAACAACAGATCAAACCTGAAAGAAAAGCAAAAATTCGTATCATCCTGGACTGTTTACTGTGCATTTTAGCCTCCCTGTGAAGATCCAGAACATCTGAGCCCTTATTAACATCCAGGCCTGAAAGTCAACAGCCAGCTACTGCTGACGGACCTAAGGGATAAAAACCAGTGACGGCTTTGGGACTGATCCAGTGGGCCAGTCCTCAAGATGATCTGTAGAGTTTAAACCCAGACCCTGGGAGCATGATCATCAAGTTTCTGTTGGACAGAAAGCTGAAGAATGAGCAAAGATATGAGAGATGACCTTTGGACCGCTGGCTGATCGAGTCAATGTGCTGCTAGTGTATCTGAACTACTGAGTTTTTGTAAAGTACCTTGAGAAGATGTTCGTTCTGAACTGATGTTATATAAATAAACTAAATATATTTCTGGTTGTTTAAAAGCTAAAAATGAAAATATTCTGGTTCAGAATATGAATTTCGAACCCTGAAAGAAAAGATTTGGGAATGAATGAACTTGCTGTGATCCGTTTCTCTCATTGCTCATTATGCAACTGCTTGCTGGCACATTTTGCTACCAGGAAGTGGGTTTAAAATTCCCAAAGTGCTTGCGAGAAGGAAAGAGGATTTGGTAGAAAATGCCATACATGTTCTGTGCTCTTCTGTTATCACTTCCTGCTTCTGCAGAAGTTAGAGACAGATCGATACTCTGCGGCTCTGTATCTGGATCATCTCAGCCCTGATCAGCTCCTCCCACACTCTGCAGGGCGAATGCTTCACTGCTAAATAAGGAAGACAAGCTCAAAGATGTGCGTGTGTGTCATCTCTGAACAGGAACTGAAGGCAAACCCAGCAGCTGGGCCGATGTTGCATGAAGAAGAGGGATAAAGACTTGTTTCAACACAGGAATGTGGGCACCGAGATGGAAGAAACAAATAGGAGACCAGCCCAGAGGTTGCAAATGCAGAAAAACTGAGAAAAGCCTGCAACTGTAACTGCCGCACCCAATATCTGAGCAGATGCTTCACTCTGACAAGGAGGGACGTTTTGAAATCTGTATAGAAATGTGAATATTGACTTGAAAACTAGAACAGATCCTGCAGCACCACTCAGACAGAGTTAAATGCTTCATAGCAGCGCTCAAAGGTAATGATTGACAGAGAACACAGTCTTATAAGATTACTGCTGCAAAGTCAAGTCATGGCACATCAGGCTGGCCATAAAACACAGTATAACACAGGTATACCTGTACATTCCCAACACTAACTTCTGCTTACCCGCGCACAGCTTCTTGAAGTCCTCATAGTCAGTCCCCAGTCCTGCAGGCACGATTGTGGAGCCCTCATATTTGAATGCAGCCCTACAGGAACAACAGTGAGTTATTGTTGGACTAAGTCACAAATGTGTGCACTAAAACGGGCATGTTTCCAATAATCAAACTGAGAGATGCACCAATCAGAGATCAGTTTCTGTCAATTTGAGCTTGATTGACTCTGATTGGTGGACAGAAGATCATTTACAGATATTTTACTCATTAAAAGTATTGTGACTCAGACCTCCTATTATTGGCTGTTAAACCCATTAACCAACAGGATGAACTTTAAAGGCGTTTATTAAAAATCTGATAGTTGTTTGAGACAAGTGCTTTATTTTTAGCTGGACTCAACTCAACGCGCTACTAAAAGGTTGGTCACACCTGAAAGAAAACCGGAAATTGGTATCAGCAAAGAAAGGCCCGATTAGTGCATCTCCACACAAACTGCTTGAACCACCACCTCCCCCAGCTTTGAATCAGCCATGTTTCTGTGGCATCACAATAGCGTCCAGCTCTATGCATACAGGACAAAGTAAATCACTTCTGCCCCGCTGGGCCTCAGAACCAGCCAGAACCCGGACACATGTGCGGGGCAGAATAAGAAGAACATGCAGCTCCTGAACTTTAACTGTTCCCACGGTGAGCGAAGGTCCAACAAGCTGCATTAGAACTTGCAGAACAGCAGGTACCACTCTTTGTTCAAGTATTTTTAAATTAATGCGACACAAAACATATCCGCCCACTTATAATCTTTATTTAGTGCTTCGTCATGAATCCAGCATTGTATGAATTAACCAAGCTGCTCATATTTACCAGACGCCTTGCTCTATTCAAATTAAATGACGTAAATTCAAATGTTTTGCTCTGATTAAATTCATTAAAAACCTGCTCTGTGCGTTTTTTCACCAGCCGAAGAACATAATAGCTGCCGATGACTCCGAATCTGTCCCACTTTATATCTGTGACACATTTTAGTTAATGAAAAGTAAAAAACGCTAAAATAGTGCGATTCTTGAATGGACTCACCAGTTGGTTTCCGTGTTATCGTCTCTAACTTGGTTATAAGCTTCTCTGCAAGCCTCTTTATCGATCTGAGTAGCCATCGTTCAGCCGGACAGAAGTCAGTGGAAAATCAGAACCGAACCGGGTTAGTGCCAAACGGTTGAAACCGCGTCTAACTGGAGCGGTGGATGCTGCACACCCGAGGCTCTGAGCACCGAGAGGAGGAAGGGAGTCTGCGGGCTGCTGCTGCTGCGGGGTCTCGCTGAGTTAACGGGACGACGCGGCGCCTCTGGTAGAAAGTCGCTTCATTTCCTGGATGTTTCCACTTTATGGGCGTTGGTGATGTTAGTCAATCTGGCTGCTGCAGACTCACTCCAGACAGGAGACACAGCGCGCTCGCCTCCTCCTTCTGGCCACTGATCAGCGGCTCTGACGTCACCATCAATCCCAACAAACACGCAAATACAGCTTCCGGGAGAGACTCTTCAAAATAAAGCACGGAGCTGAAGAAAACCTGTCGAAGGGAGATAGTGACTTAAATTAGGCAGATTCAGACTAGGTACCCTGATGATTTCAATCGTTTCAGTTACATTTTTGACAGAATTTATGATTATATTATAATAAAAAAAACGCAGGTTACATTTTGTAATATGATTTGATTTTTTTGCCCTAGGAAAATTTGAAATGTGAAGCGGAAAAAAACTATATTTCATCTTTAATACCGTGCTGATAGTTTTACACAGACAAACCTAAACTGAATTTCCTTTAAAAACCAAACAAGTCTATGAATCATAAAATATGGTCATGTGATGACCTCCAGGGAATGCTCATTAATGGGTTCCAGAAGGTCACACTGTGGATGTTGCAGCAACATCTCTGAAGGCTTTCTGAATGTCGCTGAAATTTCCTTTCCAAAAATTTCTGGAGAATATTCCCTACAGCTTCCTCGTAAAAAGTTGAAACGAACCTCTAGGAAATCTTTAGAGAAGGTTTTCTGTGAATGTTGAAGGTAAGTTTGGGGGAACAATCCATGCAGGTTGCTTGAGTGTCACATTATAAAAGTTTAAATTACTTATGCAGTAACCTTTACAGAATATTCCCATAAGGTCCCTCTGAAACCTTTACAGATCCTTCGCTGAGGGTTTCGTGGAGGTCAATTTATATTTATAACCAGAAGAGATTATTCCCAGATGTTTTTTTATCAGGTTATGACATCTGTGACCTCCAGAGACTGTTATGTTCAGGGAACGTTCTCTGGTGCCTTTACACTGTTTAAAAGACCACAAACCTTTCCTTTAGGGAATACTTCTTGAAGGTTACTGTAAGGTTGATTTTTGCTCGGTTCAGCCAATTTTGATTCTAAATTCAAGAAATCCAAAATCAGATCAAATCTAATGAACTGGGTTGGAGCAAAAGCACAGAGCACTACATACTCAACTAAACTGCTAAATGTGATAAAATGAAAGCTCAGAGCATTCTGTATCCGTGTCTTGGATTTTCAACGAATCAGACATGTAAAACAACAATCAAGTCAATAATTGTGCTGTTATTTGTTTTCTGGCTTTCTAAAGACGATCAAGCATCAAAAGGTTTATGCCAGCTTCCCTGCTGCATTAAGGGTTCTGTGGTTATTTAAAATGTTCATACCTCATGTTCTGGATGCCAGCAGATGTGAAGACAGAAGAGGAAAACAGGAAGCAGTATTCAGAAGAACCTTTAAGGATAATTGTCATCTCGACATTATTTCAGACAGTTTCCAGTCATTTTTTCAGGTGAACGCCGACTGCCTCCCTGGTACTTGTAAGTGTCATTGTCATGTTAGACTCCTTCCACAGTAGTTTCAGTTTCAGTTCAATTTATTTCTATAGCGCCAATTCACAACACATGTCGTCTCAAGGCACTTCACAAAAGTCAGGTACATACATTACAATTAATCCAAATCATTGAACAGTGCAGTCAGATTCTGTTATTTATTCAAATTGGATAAAAAGTTTTTCTGTCTAAGGAAACCCAGCAGATTGCATCCAGTCAGTGACTTGCAGCATTCACTCCTCCTGGATGAGCATGTAGAGACAGTGGACAGTCACTGGCGTTGACTTTGCAGCAATCCCTCATACTGAGCATGCATGTAGCGACAGTGGAGAGGAAAAACTCCCTTTAACAGGAAGAAACCTCCAGCAGAACCAGAACCGGGCTCAGTGTGAGCGGCCATCTGCCACGACCGACTGGGGGTTAGAGAGAACAGAGCAGAGACACAAAGAGAAAAAAGAAGCACTGATCCAGGAGTAACTTTCTATGGGAAGGAAAGGTAAATGTTAATGGATGTAGCTCCTTTAGTCGTTTCACCCTAGAAAGAAGGAACAGATAAACTCTGAGCCAGTTTCAATGTTAGAGTCTGAAGAGAGCACATAGAGTTAGTCACAGTAAAAGCTCAGTCAGTAGCTATGTCTAGGAGAGAGAAAGGGTTAAACACTGAAAGACAGGGCCATGTGGATCATCGGTAGAGGGTGAGCACCAAGTTGTTGCCAGCAGAAGCTGGAGGATGCCCCCTCTCAGACAGTTGTCACAGGTAGACACAGAGTCAGGCCAGGTGTAGTTTCTAGGAAAAGGAGAGAGAGTAGAGAAAAAAGTTAAAAGCTGAAATAACAGCAAATAATGCAAAATTGAAGAGTAGTGTGAGAAAGTAGCGAAGAGGGTGAATGTGGTCATTATGTCCTCCAGCAGCCTAAGCCTATAGCAGCATAACTACAGAGATAGCTCAGGATAACCTAAGCCACTCTAACTATAAGCTTTATCCAAAAAGGAAAGTTTTAAGCCTAGCCTTAAAAGTAGACAGGGTGTCTGCCTCACGGACTAAAAACTGGGACTGGTTCCACAGGAGAGGAGCCTGATAACTAAAGGATCTGCCTCCCATTCTACTTCTAGAGACTCTAGGAACCACCAGTAAACCTGCAGTCTGAGAACGAAGTGCTCTGTTAGGAACGTATGGATCAATCAGATCTCTGATGTATGATGGAGCTAGATCTTTAAGGGCTTTATATGTGAGGAGGAGAATTTTAAATTCTATTCTGGATTTAACAGGGAGCCAATGAAGGAAGCTAAAGTAGGGGAAATATGATCTCTCTTTTTAATTTTCATCAGAACTCTTGCTGCAGCATTTTGAATCAGCTGAAGGCTTTTAACTGCATTTTGTGGACATCCTGATAGTAAAGAATTACAATAGTCCAGCCTTGAAGTAACAAATGCATGGACTAGTTTTTCAGCGTCACTCCTGGACAGGATTTTCTAATTTTGGCAATGTCCCGAGATGAAAAAAGGAAATCCTAGAAAAACCTGTTAATATGGGATTTAAATGACATGTTCCTGGTCAAAAATAACACCAAGGTTTTTTACTTTATTATCGGAGGTCAATTTAATGCCATCCAGGTTAAGTGATTGACTAAGCAGTTTCTTTTTTAAAGACTCCGGTCCAAAGACGACAACTTCTGTCTTGTCTGAATTTAGAAGCAGACAATTTAAAGTCATCCAAGTTTTTATGTCTTCAAGACATGCTTGTAGTCTATCTAACTGGTTGGGCTCATCAGGATTTATGGATAACTAAAACTGAGTGTCATCAGCGTAACAGTGAAAATTTGCACTGTTTAGACAGCACCGGGTCTACATACATTCCAATTAATCTTAATCATTGAACAGTGCAGCCAGATTCTGTTATTTATTCAAATTGGATAAAAAGTTTGTCTATCTAAGGAAACCCAGCAGATTGCATCCAGTCAGTGACTTGCAGCATTCACTCCTCCTGGATTGAGCATGTAGAGACAGTGGACAGTCACTGGCGTTGACTTTGCAGCAACCCTCATACTGAGCATGCATGTAGCGACAGTGGAGAGGAAAAACTTCCTTTTAACAGGAAGAAACCTCCAGCAGAACCAGAACCAGGCTCAGTGTGAGCGGCCATCTGCCACGACCGACTGCCAGTACTGGTGCATCATCTTTGTAGTCCCTATGTCACCAGGTTATGACAAAATGGTTCCTCCACTCTTGCTTCTATTCAATGCAATTCAGTTTTATTTATATAGCGCCAATTCACAACACATCTCTTCTCAAAGCACTTCACAAAGGGTTTAGAATGGTATAGGGTTGTTGGGGAGGTTAGATTAAACTACTGAGTGTTAGAGTTTACACATACCCCATTTTAGAATGGGGTATGTGTAGGGGTACTAAGTAAAATAATAAACTGATAAAGTTTGTCCATGTAGAGCCCACTGATGGTCATCGTTATACTAAAAACCACAAGGATTGGGATACCTCTCTCTGTCAGACTGATTATAACCATTGGAAAAGAGAGGGGGTCATACAGGTAGCAGAAATGGAGGGTGTGTTTGCACCTCAACCATAACTGAGCCGGTTTAGGCTAAACCTGACTCCCCCTTACTCCATCCAACAAGGAGAGAGGAAGGCAGAGGCACAAATAATTGGAGAGTAATAATTATAATTGACTTGAGAAGCATGTTAATTACAATCAAACTGACACCATAATGTTGACAGCTATGTGAAAACCAGCTCTAGAAATGCGTCATGCAAAAAAAAACCTCCAACGTTTATTCTGAAGGATAAAGGAATCATTTCCGGTTACTGCTTTACTAAATAGCGCAACTTTGCGAAGCGCAATTCCATTTGATTCGTTTGATTTAATCACTTTTAAATGTACAGAGTTGATCAGACTCCGCAGCTGAAAAGGATCTACTAAAAGCAGCTCAGGTCACGCACTGGCTCTCTGTTGGCTTTGGTTATTAATTATGACACCGTGGTTTTATTTCAGAGGCGGAACTCAGAGCTTCGGAGCCTCATGCAGCATGAAGGGCTGCGTCTTTCCTCCAGTCCATCAGTTTCACCAGCTGGTCAGAAAGTGAGAAGAGGATGACCTCAAACTGCTGAATGTGAGACCAGTAGCTGCATCGTTCTGCCACCTGCTGGTGCATCCTGCCTATGTGCACCTGAGCATGCAGGCCATTAGCATCCATCTGCTCTAATAGTACCATAAAGCAGAGAACCAGAATCAACTTTATTGCCAAGTTTGCTCAGACAAAAAGAGAATTTGACTCAGGTCCACTTTGCTCTCAATAATAAAGAATATCTTTTTAAATGTACATATAAACACAACTGACTTTACAATAGAAGATAATGTGAGATCAGTCCAATCATGCTTGGTGTTGTTCTGGACCCTCTGACGGTCAAGAGTCCATCAGAGAAACAGCCTGGGGGAAGAAACTGTCTCTGTAGTGGCTGGTTTTAGCAGACCACGCTCTGTAGCGCCACCTGAAGGTAAAAGCCTAGACAGTTTGTGTGCAGGGTGTGTGGGGTCTGCAGAGATGTTAGCTGCCCTTTTCCTGACCCTTGACCTGTATAAGTCCTGGATGGAGGGAAGGTCAGCCCTGATGATTCTCTCTGCAGACCTGATTATTCGTTGCCGTCTGGACCTGTCCTGTTTGGTGGATGAACCAAACCACACTGAGATGGATGAAGACAGGACAGACTGAATGATTGCAGTGTAGAAGATGACCAGCAGCTCCTGGAGAAGGTTGAACTTCTTGAGTTGCCTCAGGAAGTACAGTCGCTGCTGGGCCTTCTTCTGAACAGTGTTTATGTGTGAGGACCATCTCAGGTTTCAAGAAATGCTGGTTCCTAGGAACCGGAAGTGGTCCACAGCAGACAAGGTGTTGTTGAGGATGGTGATGGGGGTGGTGTTCTCTAAAAGTCCACTATAATCTCCACAGTCTTGAGTGGATTCAGTTCCAGGTGGTTCTGACTACACCAGTGTACGAGCCGATCCACCTCCTGTCTGTATGCAGACTCATCACTGTCCTGGATCAGTCTAATAACAGTGGTGTCATCTGCAACCTTCAGGAGTCTCACAGACGGGTCTGCTGAGGTCCAGTCATTAGTGTAGAAAGAGGAGTGTGGATAGAACACACCCCTGGGGGGCACCGATACTGATGGTTCTTGTGTGGGAGAAGATGCTCCCCAGCCTCACCTGCTGCTGCTGGTCCTTCAGGAAGCTGCTGATCTCCTGACAGGTGGAGGCTGGGACTTTGAGCTGGATGAGCTTCTGGTGGAGGATGTCTGGGTTGATGGTGTTGAAGGTGGAGCTGAAGTCCACCAACAGGATCCTGGCGTAGATCCCTGGGTGGTCGAGGTGGTGAAGGATGAAGTGTAGTCCCAAGTTTACTGCATCATCTGTCCACCTGTTTTCCCGGTAGGCAAACTGCAGGAGGTCCATCAGGGGGCCTGTGATGTCCTTCAGGTGCTTCAATACCAGAAGCTTAAAGGATTTCATGACCACAGACGTCAGGGCTACAGGCCTGTAGTCATTTGGTCCTGTGATGGTGGGTTTCTTGGGTTCTGGTATGATGGTGGAGCGTTTGAAGCAGGAGGGAACCTCACACAGCTCCAGTGACTTGTTGAAGATCTCAGTGAAGATGGAGGCCAGTTGGTCAACGCAGGCTGTCAGGCATGATGAGGAGACATCATCAGGTCCTGAGGACTTCTTTGGTTTCAGACGCTGAAAAAGCCAGTTTACGTCTTCCTCTGAGATCCTTAGTGCAGGCAGGGGGTCTGAAGGTAGGGAGCGTGGGTTTGGTGCGCTCTTATGAGAGAATTAGTGTATGTGAATGGGAGGTGGAGGAGTTGGGTTGAAGTGTGTAACTTCTGTTTTCATACCTGCAGTAGAGCCACTTCAACTGGTTTGCCCAGGTGAGGATCTGCTCAGGGTGGGGAAGGGTCTTACTGTAGACAGGTTTTTTTAACCCATTCCAAACAAGCAGAAGCGTCTCAATGTGTGAGTTAAGCTGTTTTGGCATTGTGTAGTCCTTCCCACTGTAGCTTCGATCTCGCGGGCTTATTGAATCGCCTTGGTCAGTTTGTTCGTGTCCTGTCTTTTTCGTTAAAACAGGGCCGGTCCACCACTGCTGAGCCGTCTTCCTTATCCCTGTGCAGTGCTCAGATGAGCAGTGAAACAAGGGCTATTTTTGATTGTATGGCGAAGGTTCCTTGGTGTGCATGCAGCTTCATATTCATTTCCACTTTATTTCAACAATGCCACTAAGCGGCTCCACCACCTTCCTGTATCATTTCTAGAGTGCAAAGCCCCTAAAACCACTTCTGTGTGTTGTTTTGTACCGGCCACCAGGCCCTACTCTCAATTTTTAGATCAGTTTTCAGACCTGTCGTCATCTGATTTAGTGTTATAAACTACAGATAAAAGTTATTATCAGTCGGGATTTAACATTCATGTGGACATGAAGTGAGTAGCTTTAAATTAGCCTTTAATGCTATCTTAGACTCAATTGGCTTTACTCAAAACATTAACCAAACTACCCACGTTTGTCCTCTCATTCTCTGGATTGTGCTGGACCTATGGCATAGTGTACAGACATAACAATAATTTTCTCATAACCCTGTGCTGTTGACATTTTTTTAATAACCTTTGAGTTAATTTAACAGAGTACTCCCACACCTGAAAGAACATTTCATTATAGTAGGACCATTATCACTGACATGCTGTAAACAAACCTTTAAAGAATCTGTTCACTGTTAATCTCCTCATTATCACAGAAAAAACAGAGTGGCGGGCAATATTTTGTTTTCTCTTCCCTTCACAAATTATTCTCCTTGTTCAGAGGTTACTTCAGCATTGCTGGTGCATTAGACAAGCGCCCACTGAAAAAGAAGGTAATTATTCATAGGAGGCAGGCTCCCGGTTTAATCAGATGCTGCCCGTACTTAAACGCACTCACTGTTAGAAAATGGAGCGAAAATGGCGCTCTACACACCTAGAGGATTCCTACTTAATCTGGAAAAATAGCCTACTGTTGTATAAAAACCACACCTTCCACCAAGCTAGAACAGCTTATTTCTCATCTGATTATAGAAGAGAACAAGAATAATCCTAGGTTTCTCTTTAGTACAGTGCTAAACTTACACAGAGTCATAGCTCTGTTGAGCCATCCCGATTTCCTTAGCTCTCAGCAGTCCTGATTTTATGGGATTCTTCCAAATAAAATTGATTCTATTAAGAAGAAAATATTGACAATCTCCCAGAGATGATTACTTCATCCTCAACAAGTGAGACAACCTTGAAGTAACTGTAGAACCTGATCTGTGTTTTTGGACTGTTTGATCCTGTGGAGCTTCATGAGTTATCAGAAATATTAGCTTTATCTAAACCTTCAACTTGTAGGTTAGACCCAATCCCAACCAAATATTTAAGGAAGTGTTCCTCTGATTTACCAGCCCCATTTTAGATAGATTATCTATCCTTAGTTAAATGGATATGTACCACAAGCTTTAGGTAGCTGTAATTAAAAACCTTGCTTAAGAAACCTTCGATTGATCGAGATGACTTAATAAATACAGGACCGATATCCAATCTCCGTTCCTTATCTAAAATTCTTGAGCATAATAGTTGCTAATCAAATGTGGAGAATTTACACAGCAATGAAGTTTGAAGAGTTTCAGTCAGGTTCAGACAGACTTGCCTCTCCCCTCACACCTCTCACCCATCCCATCAATAGCACTTTGCAAACAGCTCTGCTGAAAGTCACTAATGAATTCTTATTCGCCCAGATAATTGACTTTGGTGCTCTGTTACTGGTTCTGTTAGATCGCAGGATGCATTTGATAACAGTCGATCATAAGATTCTCGTTAGAAGGCTGTGAATATTCTGTAGGGATACGGGGGAAACAGTGCTAGGCTGGTTTAAAGCGTATTTGTCTGGAAGATTCCAGTTTGTTCATGTAAATGATAAATCATACTTTAAATCAGGGTTAACTTGTGGAGTAACCCACCGGGAATTCAGTACTTGTGCCAATTTCACTACTTCTATATATATATGCTTCCCAATAGATCAAAATTATCTCAGGCAGCATAGAATAAATTTTCACTGTTACGCTGATGATACTCAGCAGCTCTTTAACCTATCCATAAATCCCCTTGATGGCCCAACCAGTTTAGTAGACTACAAGCATGTCTTGAAGAAAAAAAAACTTGGATGACTTTTTTAAATTTTCTGCTTCACTAAATTCAGACAAGTACAGGAAGTTGTTGTCGTCTTTGGACCGGTCTATAATAGTCTTTTGCCGCAAAACAGGTCTTTTAGCTCAGTCTTTAATCGGTAGTCCCCCCCCCTTTCCTCCCTGTCCATCATTACCCTGTCCTTAAAAAAGAAACTTGATTAGCTCTAGTCAATCAGTTTAACCTGGAGCTGGAGATTTGCGGGGTGGCATTTAAATTGACCTGCTCTTCCCGATATGATAAATTCAATTAATAAATGTAAAAAAACCCTTGGTGTTTGTTATTTTTTGACACAGGGACATGTCCATCTTGTGAAACATTTTCTGTCACTGTCTAATATTATTTAAACCAGCCTCTTCTGTTGTTTCTAGGAATTTAGGAATTTCCTTTTTTGATCTCCGGGGAATAATTGCTTTCTTATAAAATAGAAATCCATCCTAGTCCAGGAGGCCTCCCGCCCCTGAAACATGAAACAGAAAACTAAGTCCCACTGCACATTGTCTACTTTAAGGCTGTTGTGGGACTATTGTTGTTGTGTCTCCCCTCCCTGTGTGACCTATTTGTACCATTCTTTACTCACTCCAGGATCGTCCCACATAAAGCATTTAAAGCCTTTTTTAGATGATCAAAAGCAAGTCGCCATTATTACTTTCGCTCTTAGCAGATAAGGACAGCGCAAACTCCGAAAGCTTTCTGCATATCTTGGAAAATAGGTTAAAGAAGACGAGACCGAGATCATATTTCCCGACTTAGCTTCAATTCATTGGCCTCCAAGTTAAATCCAGAATAGTTAGAATGTAAAACCTTCTCCTCTCTTAACCATATAATACGCCCTTAGCTTTAATATGATTTTAGCTCCCGCTGATCATAACTAATCAGAGGAGCTGATGGTGCCTTCCATCACGTTCCTAACAATGAGGCATAACTTCGTTCCTCAGGTGAAGGCAGTATTACCTGGTAGGTTTCCTAGAAGTCTCTAGAATAGATAGGTTAGAATGGGAAGGGGCAGATCCTTTAGTTACAGGCTCCCTATCTCGTGGAACCAGGCTCCCAGGTTTCTTAGTCCGTGAGGCGGGACACCCTGTCTACTTTTCAGGTTAGCTTAAAACTTTCCTTTTGATTAAAAGGGGGCTGTTATAGTTAATTGGGTGAGGTTATCCTGACTTATATCTTTCTTGTTTTGACCTCTTGCTCATTTCCTTATTTATCCCCTTGTTTGGAATGGAACAGTAAGGGGGGATCAGGTATTAGCCTGACACAAGCTCAGTTATAGTTGAGGTCCTCCAACACACCTCCGATTTCTGCTACCTGTACGACCCCACCTCTCTGTTTTCCAATGGTTATGGTCAACTCTGACAGAGAAGAGGTGATCCCAATCGTGTGTCATGTGCTGGTTATGTGAGTATTGAAGTATAGACTAAATGACCATCACGGTTGGGCTCTAGAAGCTATGGGACAACAACTGTCTACTTTTAAAGCTAGGTTTTTTAAAAACTTTCCTTTTTGATAAAGCTCTATAGTTAGAGTGGCTTAGGTTATCCTGACTATCACTGTAGTCCTTATGCTGCTATAGGCTTAGTCTGCTGAGAGGACATAATGACCACTTTCACCCTCTCGCTACATTATCACACTACTTCCAATTTTGTATTGATTTGCTGTATTTCGCACTTTTAACTTTGTTCTCTCTCTTTTCTCTTCCTAGAAGCTTTTTACACCTGGCCCGACTCGGTTTTCCTGTGTAACAACGTTCTGGAGAGGGGGATCCCAAGCTTCTGTTGGCAACAAATTAAGGCCTCCACCCTTACCGATAGATCCACATGGCCCTGCTGTCAGTGTTTAACACCTGTTTCTACTCTCCTAGACATAGCTACTGCACTGAGCTTTTACTGTGACTAACTCTATGTGCTCTCGATTTCAGCTCTAACCTGGAAAAACAGGCTCAGAGTTTATCTGTTCTTCTTTCTAGGTGCAACGACTAAAGGAGCTACATCATTAACATTTACTTTTATTCCCATAGAAAAGTACTCTGGATCAGTGTTTCTTTGCTGGCTCCTTGTGTCTCTGACTTGTTCTCTCCAACCCCAGTCGGTCGTGGCAGATGGGCCGCTCACCACTGAGCCTGGTTCTGGTCTGCTGGAGTTTCTTCCTGTTAAAAGGGAGTTTTTACTCTCCACTGTCGCGACATGCATGATCAGTATGAGGGAATTGCTGCCAAAGTCAACCGCCAGTGACTGTTACACTGTCTCCCTACATGTTCAATCAGGGAGGAGTGAATGTGCGGTAAAGTCACTGACTGGATGCAATCTGCTGGGTTCCTTAGGACAGAAAAACTTTTATCCCAATTTGAATAAATAAACAGAATCTGGCTGCATGTTCAATCATTAGGATTAATTGGAATGTATGTAACTGATTTGTGAAAGAGCTTGAGACGACATGTGTTGTGAAATTGGCGCTATATTAATAAACTGAATTGATGAATTGAATTGTCCATCTCTGATCCAACCCCACAACGCAGAATCATAAGTTTTTTACATTTTTTTTTCTGCAGATGACAGGAGTCTGTCTGCGTCCTGGGAGTCTGAGGTGTACAGAGTGAAGAGGAATTGTGAGAGGAAAGTGCCCTGTGGTGCTCCTGTGCTGCTGACTACCTGGTTAGACTCACAACCTTCAGTCTCACAGACTGTGGTCTGTTTGTCAGGTAGTCTTTGATCCAGGAGATTGTTGAGGCCTCCACCTGAGTCTTCTGGAGTTTCTGACAAAGCAAATCAGGTTGAATTGAGTTAATGTTCTGGAGAAATCATGATCCTAACAGTACTGCTGGCTTTTTCCAGATGACAGTGGGTTTGTTGAAGCAGGTGTATGATGGCATCTTCAACTCCAACTCTATGGCCATGAGCAAACTGAAGGAGGTCCTGATGGTTCATTGTTTGCTTACTCAGGTGGGCCAACAGGAGTCTCTCTAGGACCTTCATGGTGAGGGATGTTAGGGCAACAGGTCAATAGTCATGAAGGACTGATGGGTGAGTTTTTGTTGGTATTGGAACACAGCAGGGTGTTTTTTTCTATGCTGGAACCTTCTCCAGGGCTAGGTGGTGCTGCAGAATCTCACAACTAGCCTGCAGACCTTCAGGACTCTGAGGTTGACAGCTTCCAGACCTGCCGCCTTGTTCTGATTCAATCTCTCCAGCTGCCTCGTACCTGTTTTCAAGACAGGAGGAGGAGACAAATGGAGCTCCAGCACCTCCCTGTTTGCTTAAAGACAAACATGTTGAAGTAGAAGGTCCATGGCTGAGGTGGAAGATAAAACATCTGAGGTGTGACAGGAATGCTTTGGGTCAGAGGCGGGTGGGATGTCTGTTTGGATGTGGGCAGGAGAGGAGGATGCTGGGCTTGTAGTAACAAAATATAGTTTTTTGATGTGAAGGGTTGAACATTAGCGTTCCTCATGATTATATTAAAACCAGTAAATATTTGTGAAATCATAAGAAATATGTTCAAATAAAACCAGATTGATGTAAATCATCCTAACAAACGTGTCATTATGCTTTCCTTATGAATTACTGACTTCAACCTTTTTAAAACGCTTTGGCAACGTTTCCTGTCTTGAACGAACACTTGCTCTAAAACGGCTAACTTCAAAACATGTGACATCAGTGACAACTTCCGGTTAAAATGTTTGACTTCAAAATAAACCACATCAGGGCCGAGCTCAATTCGTGGCAGTGGCAGGAGCTGCCACAGCATGCCGGGGGATGCCAGAAGGTGCCAGACCGGCTGTAAAAGCCTGCCTTTTGAATTCTTTACTTAATAAATGTTTCTTCTCGACATATAGTAACATGTGCAACATTTTTTTTTGTCCAAAATAAACAAGGTTTAGGATTCTTTGTTTTATGTCTCTTGTTTTATGTTTTGTTTCCGTGTGCTGTAGTACACGTCACAGGCTGCAGGGGGAGTATTATCTGGCCCAGGCCTCAGTCTATCTCGGGATGTATCACCATGGTAACAGTCTATGAAGAGAAGCTGCTCTGCATCAGCTTTTCTTTGAGCAACCTGGGTCTTAACAGAACCCCGGTCCCACCCACCTGAAGCAGCTTTTCCAGTCCTCTCCTTTAAATCAGAAATAATCTCTGGTCGCCCATAATCCCACAGTGAAGATGAGAGCTTCTGTTTTATAATATGATGCAGAAGCCGTTTAAATGCAGCAAAGTGTGAAGCTGAGAGAACTGAAACACTGAGGTACAAAAATACAATAACTAGCAGAGAGAAATTTCACTGGACCAGCTGAACTGAAGCCACCACCATGTTTCACTGTGGGAACGCTGTTCTTTGGGTTTCTCCCTTCTTTCTTCAAACATAAACTATGTCTCTATGCCTCCAATATGTAGAGTCTTCCCCCAGGCTGTCCTCAGCAAACTTTACTCTGGTCTGAGTTTGTCTAGCTCAGCGACCACTGCAGCCCATTCCTGTGCAGAGCTCCAATGGTTATGTTCTGAGACCACAGAGATGTCCTTACGTGCTTGGCTGAGTCATGGCAGTTGTTCTCCCACTGATTTCTCGTAGTTCCTGTCTCTGTCAGGCTTGTTCTGTGCTCGGTGGTTCTCTTTAATTCCTTATTAAGATTTCTCACTCCAGTTATTTGGAACACTGTTTACATCTTTTTGACAAAACTGAAAGTTATTGAGATACACCAGCAGCAGGAATGTCCAAGCTGTAAATGAGCTGAAGCTAAGGAACGACTGCAGATGGGTTTCTCTTTTGCTGTTTCTGTGAATTAAACTGAAAGAATAATCCTACAGCTTTATTTTGAAAACTCATACCGGAAGTCCCGTTGTTTAGCGCGTGGCTAATAGTGTACCTGAGCTGAAACCTGCTGCTGTGTCGGGAGAAAACACCTGGAGGAGGACACATAAAGACCTGCAGGACGTTTCCTGCTTCATTCAAGGATAAAATGGGTACCTGCCGGAGGTAAGAAGAGCTGTCTGTCTCTACTGTCCTCTGGTCGGAACCCAGGCAGTTAAATCTGTTCTTCTGGACCCTCGGTACTTTGTGTTTCAGGCCGGAAACCAGAACCGCTTATAGCAGTTTGTTGGCTGGTTTAGTTTCTATGTTCCTGCACCTCAGTCTAAGTTTTTAACTCTTAGAGAGCATTCGAATATTCCCTGAATTATTTCATACACGATTCTGTAGTAACGCATTTGGACCAGAACCTAATATTCGACTTTGAAGGGGGTTCTGTTTCCATGTTTCCCGGTCAGTTGCGTCTCTGCTCAGCGTTTTACGGCCGTTGCTTTAATTCAGAAGTAACTTGACATGATTCGGTGTTCAGTCAGTTCTCTGATCATCAGTGAGGCGTGGTTCTGCTGGAAGCCCAGGTTGCTGTATTACTCCTAGCTAGGCTTTGCTTCAGATCCGCTGAAGGCTGCAGTTAGTCCTGCTGCTGGACCACCTTTCCCTACCACACGTCTTCCTTCCACTCAACTTTCTTTGAATATGCTTGATACAGCCCACTGTGATCAACCAGCTCGTTTTGTGACTCGCCCTGCTTGTGGAGGATGTTCATGTCTGTCTGCTGGACATCTGTCAGTCAGCTGATGGTGTAGCTGTAACTGTGATAACATTTGAAATGTTCCAGTTTAATGTCATCAGGATTTCACCTGGTGGGATTCGTGTTGACTTCTAGACTTCTACTGATGTTAATATTGTCCTGTGGTGTGTCTTTGTGTTTTTCAGATGATTCCTGTCTGAGGGAACGTCATGGACAGACTGGGCCGTATGCGTCGACCCTACAGGGTCAGTGAATCCTCCAAGGTCAGTGAGTGCAGGGTTGGTTGAAATCCAGCTGCAGTTTGACTCTTTCTACCCACAAGCAATGAATAGTAGTAGTAGTAGATGGTTTTCCAGCGTAGATACTATTAAAAGAAGCAGATTTATTAAGGAACATGTTCATATTTTAACTCCTGAATGCTGTGGAGTGAAGTTTTCATCAGCGGTTTATTAATCATCTCTCAGATGTTTGGTATTTCTTGCCGTGACGTCGGCTCCTCCTCCTCAACCTCTGATTGAAGACCTGCTTTGATCTCCTGCTGCTCTGCAGAGACTCCTAACTTTAGCTGATAAAGCTGTCTTGTGTCTGATACAGTCCAGGGCTTTTATTCTGAAAGTGAAGACAAGTGTTGGAAGAGTTCTCTGCTCCATTTTCACCTTCTGATTTTCTCAAAAAGACAGTTTTGGGACTATTCCTTCCTTTCTCCTGCCTGATGGCAGATGGTCTGCAGCAGATCTTCAGCAGCTTTCACACTGAAAGGCTGTAACAGACCTCTGATCTATGTGCTCTGTTTGGTAGATCTTCCGCTCCATGGACCAGGCTGTGGAGGTCCTGCGGGGCTTCAACGACCAGCGGCAGAACAAGTGCTTCTGTGATGTGGAGCTGGTTGCCAACGGCCAGCGGATCTCTGCACACCGAGCCCTTCTGGCCATCTCCAGCCCGTATTTCCACGCCATGTTCACCTTGGGCATGAAGGAGAAGCACCAGCAGGAGGTACGCTGGACAACATCACAGAGAAATGTAGCAGAAGAAGAAGAGTTCAGGGAAATAAACCTTCCTGTTAAGTCAGAAACTCCAGAGATCCCAATTCTAACCCCGTCGTGGGAAATGATTCACACCCCTGTCAGATTAAAACCTGATTTCATCCAACCAAGACATTTGGTCCTCAGACACGCAGATGATCTACAAAGGGTTTTATTTTTAAGAAAAAAGGATAATTTCTGTGTTTATGTTTAGGTTTTAACTATTTTATTTGTTATTTATCCCCTTCTGAATAACCAATGAAAAAATCTTCATTGGCATCACAGGAATCTTCTGATCAGCTTTCTCTGATGTTCTGGTGATTTATCTTTGGTGATGAGGTTGAAAGGCCTCCTTACCATCACCCTAATCTTTAGCTTCATCCACAGATTCTCTGTCAGAATCAGGTCTGGACCCTGACTGGGCTGCTCCAGAACATTAATATTACTCCCCGCCAGAAGAACCTTGTTGGTTAAATTAAAAGATTCATTTAAAGTTAAAGATGCCAGGTGTATGAATAATTATGGCCTTAACCATAGTCCTCATCCTTCATCGTTCCATCCATTTTGTGCAATGTACCAGTATCACTGGCAGCAAAACAGACCCCCAGCATGATGCCGCCACCACCGTGCTTGAGAGTTGGTACCGTGTTCTGACCTTGACTCCTGCAAACATTTGTCTTCTCGATGTCTCCAAACATCTACAGGGGTTGGACAATGAAACTGAAACACCTGTCATTTCAGTGTAGGAGGTTTCATGGCTAAATTGGACCAGCCTGGTAGCCAGTCTTCATTGATTGCACATTGCACCAGTAAGAGCAGAGTGTGAAGGTTCAATTAGCAGGGTAAGAGCCAACCAGTTTTGACTCAAAAATATGAAATGCACACAACATTAGGGTGACATACCAGAGTTCAAAAGAGGAAAAAATTGTTGGTGCACGTCTTGCTGGCGCATCTGTGACAAGACAGCAAGTCTTTGCTATGTATCAAGAGCCACGGTATCCAGGGTAATGTCAGCATACACCAAGAAGGACGAACACATCCAACAGGAATTAACTGTGGACGCAAGAGGAAGCTGTCTGAAAGGGATGTTCGGTGCTAACCGGATTGTATCACAAAAACAAAAACCACGGCTGCCCAAATCACGGCAGAATAAATGTGCACCTGATACTCTCCTGTTTCCACCAGAACTGTCCGTCGGGCAGCCCCACAGGGCAATATACACGGCCGGGCTGCTATAGCCAAACCTTTGGTCACACTCATGCCATGCCAAACGTCGGTTTCAATGGTGCAAGGAGCGCACAATCTGGCTGTGGACAATATGAAACATGTATTGTTCCTTGATGAGTCCACTTACTGTTTTCCCCACATCCCGGAGGGAGTTTACGTGTGGCAGAACGCCCCAAAGAAGCGAATCCAACCAGACTGTTGCCATGCACACCTGAGTGGAAGCATGGGGTGATCAGTGAATGGTTTTGGGCTGCCATATCATGCATTCCCTGGCCCCAATACTTGTGCTAGATTGGGCGCGTCACTGCCAAGGACTACGAACCATTCTGTAGGACCATGTGCATCCAAGGTTTCAAACATTGTATCCTGAAGGCGGTGCCGTGTATCAGGATGAACAATGCACCAATACACACAGCAAGACTGGTGAAAGATTGGTTTGATGAACATGGAAGTGAAGTGGAACATCTCCCATGGCCTGCACAGTCACCAGATCTAAATATTATGTGAGCCACTTTGGGGCGTGTTTTGGAGAGCAGAGTCAGGAGAACAGTTTCCTCCCCAGTATCACGTAGTGACCTGGCACATAGATCCTGCAAGAAGAATTGGCTTCTAAACACAGCCTCTGACCACTGTGCAGGACTTATGTATATGTCATCCAAGACGAATTGACGCTGTATTGGCCGCAAAAGGAGGCCCTACACCATACTAATAAATTATTGTGGTCTAAAACAAGGTGTTTCAGTTTCATTGTTCAACCCCTGTACATCTTTGTCTCACATGAGCATCAAACTTTTCTCCAGCAGACATTTGTCCATGGGCAGCTGCAGGTTCCAACCCAGCTTGGTCTGCAGCAGAATCTTTTTCCTGTGTCAGTCCATGGTTCTGTTAAACTGGCTTCGGTTTGGACGGGTGTCACAGAAAGTCAGTTGTTTTGTGGGTGTTTTGGGGACAGCACAGGGGAGTGATGACAGATCTGATGGACTCTTCCTGTCCACAGGTGGAGTTGGTGGGGATGTCTTATGTGGGTCTGAAGGCCGTGGTGGACTTCTTGTACAGCGGGGAGCTTCTGCTGGATGGAGGAAACATCGACAGCGTGCTGGAAGCTGCACACCTGCTTCAGGTAAGTTGCTGCAAACCGGTTCAGCAGGTTACAGCAGACAGAGTGAACCCATGAGCGGTACCACACCATGTCACTGCTAGATTTGAGTTTTCAGTCAGAATGATTTATTAGTGAGAGAACTGCTGCTGTTTTACTTCTAAGCGCCTCCACATGGAGCAAATTAAGCATCTCTAACGTGAAGCAACATTTAAATGAGGAAAATGTTCCTGAATGCAGCAGTTCAGCTTCGATTGCGAGTTTAAAACCAGCTGAACCTGATGGAGCCTCAGTCTGCATTGTTTGACATATTTACTGATAAGACACCATCCATGTCAGGAGATGGTACATCAGGTTCTGGTTATCATTCCCACTTCTGTTGGAGATGTGAAGATCTTCCTGAGTTCAGCCCATAATTCCCAATGTTTGCTGCTTTTCCTTCTCATTCTTTGCCTCTCCTGATGATTATGAGGCTGTTGCTCTAGTCCCACATTGAAGAGTTCTTGCTCTGACTTAACGGGCCTGCAGTAGCTCAACATGGAGGTCATCCCTCCATCCTTCATCCGTCATCCATCCACTAAATGACTGTGGCTTAGTGGGAAGAGTAGCCATCTTGCAGTTGACTCCAGCTTCCTCCCCTCAGGCGCATGTGGATGTGCCCCTGGGCAAGGCAGTTGACCCCACGCTGCCCTCTGATCTGTGTATCAGTGTGGCTGGGTGGTACGACTAGAAGAGCTCTCTGTAAGCTCAGTCCATGTCTACCACACCTTAATCGTGAGTGCATACAAAAAGGTCAAAAAGGTCACTATTCTGATCAAGGTTGGTGGAAATTCCTTCTTGTTTCCTTTGATTGAACCAAGTCGGCTTTTATTCCACAGGCTGCTTCTAACACGGTCTGTGAATATAATATGATTCAATGCTGAAAACATGTTGAAGTTAAAGACGTGATTTGGGTCAAGGCCCGCTGGCTGAATATTATCTTGGTGCTCAGAAAATCTGGGTGCAGGTCTCAGACAGTGATGTTCTGATCCAGTATCTTATTAGGTCCTGGTTAATTCCCAGCTGTGTAATGCAGACGTGGAGAACGGAGGGATGGAAACCAATGGAGAGAGAAAGGAGACGGACCCAATGATGCGTCTCTGACTACCTGAGAGACACTAACAAGAAACGGGCCACTTAAGAAGTTTGCTTTATTCACCAGAACATTCTTAATCTTTCAGCAAGATATTTTTTTTGGATTTCTACCGAGAAGGTCGTCTTTCCTGCCTCAGGGTAAGTCCCCGGGCAGACGGCATCTTTCTGATACTGTTCGGCCTGGAAACCAGGCCGAGGGACCTGACCCAACCTGGAGCAGAAGCCTGAGCTCTGACCCAAAGTGGAGGGAGTCCCTGTCCAGTGATAGGATGTGGTTCTGGCACCACTGTTTGGAACCCTCCCAGGGATTTTTCCAAACAGAAGTCGGATATTCAGTAAATATGGATTAGGTGTTCAGTTTTCCAGAGAGAGGAAAGCTTCATCCTCCACCTCACTGCGTGTAGTTGATGTCCTGCTCTTTTCTGTCCTGTTAATCAGTCTTTATATCGGTGAGCTCAATGATGCAATAGAATCATTTACAACTCAAGGCTGAAATCATTAAATTCAAAGACGCTGGTGTGTTTCATACATGCTGATGCTTCCCATGCTGTAACACTGAGACATATTTCCATCGTCTATGATTTTTCTATTTCAGCTGATGAACTGGAAACTAATTGTGTTTTTGTGACAGCTGGTACTGATGGTGGATGGATGAATCTTTCAGTGTTTAACCCTTTCTCTCTCCTAGACATAGCTACTGACGGAGCTTTTACTGTAACTAACTCTATGTGCTCTCTTCAGACTCTAACCCTGAAAACTGGCTCAGAGTTTATCTGTTCTTTCTTTCTAGGTGAAACGACTAAAGGAGCTACATCCATTAACATTTACCTTTTCCTTCCCATAGAAAGTACTCCTGGATCAGTGCTTCTTTGTTCTCTTTGTGTCTCTGCTCTGTTCTCTCTAACCCCCAGTCGGCCCGGTGCAGATGAACCGCCTCACACTGAGCCTGGTTCTGCTGGAGGTTTTTTTCTGTTAAAAGGGAGTTTTTCCTCTCCACTGTCGCTACATGCATGCTCAGTATGAGGGATTGCTGCAAAGTCAACGCCAGTGACTGTCCACTGTCTCTACATGTTCATCCAGGAGGAGTGAATGCTGCAAGTCACTGACTGGATGCAATCTGCTGGGTTTCCTTAGATAGAAAAACTTTTTATCCAATTTGAATAAATAACTGAATCTGACTGAACTGTTCAATGATTAGGATTAATTGGAATGTATGAACCTGACTTTTGTGAAGTGCCTTGAGACGACGTGTTGTGAATTGGCGCTATAGAAATAAATTGAACTGAATTGAATGGATGGATGTTCTGGTCCAAAGTAGAGGTGGGCAATATATATCACCGACGATAGTATCGTAAACTTTGCTTTGACGATGTGCAGTTTTACGTTATCGAGTATTCATACTGTCTCGAAAAAACAACAAATGGTGGGTGCATGAAAATTCTCATTCAAAGAATGCTTGCCTCAGAAGCCAATCAGCAAACAGAATTCAGTCTCGTGACCAAAAGAGAACAATCTTCTCACATGGAGGAAATATGCAGCAATATTCTGTCTCAGCGGATGATTTAATAGCAAGACGTGGGTCCCTAGCCTGGATATGGTTCGCTTTTGACAAGACTGACGTTGGTCAAAATAGCGTTATATGCAAGATATGCCGAAAAGCGGTCCACCACTTGCGAACTAACCAAACAAAAGAGTATGAGGACTACGTAAAACTTTGCGACTCTATGAGCACTACTACGGCCAAAGAAAAGACAAGTAATTCAGCACAACACGCTCAGCAAATATAAATATGACCATTGTTGGGCAATGTTTTGCAGAAGGCCGTAATATGTTTGTGTGCATGTTTTGCAGAAGAAGCACTTAAAAAATAAACAAGAGCTGTTGTTCTGAAACAGTGTTTATCCATAGATGTCCTGGTAGGCAAGTAGGGTTTGACAGCAATTTTCGTTAAAAAAAAGAAAGAAAAAAATATCATCAGATTATCGTAATCGGAAAATTAAAATAAAAAAGGATCAAGATATTTTTTTTGTCCATATCGCCCACCCCTAGTCCAAAGACCGAACTGAAAAGGATTCAGAGAGAAACCAAAATCCAAAAATGGAGAAAAATGTAGGAACATCAGCCTTTTTGGAAGGTTCCTCTGTACTTTAGGTCCATATATTTACACCTACATTTAAACGTTTAGATGCTTGTTCTGAAAGAAAATCAGTAAGAGGAAAATATCGTCTAATATGAGAACTTCTGTTAACATCTACTCACTGTCTGAAATGTTTTTGTGCTTCAGCTGTGGCGCACTGTGGATTTCTGCTGCCAGTATCTGGAGCGGGAGGTAAATGAGAACAACTACCTGTACCTGCAGCAGCTGGCCCAGCTCTACAGTCTGGAGCGCCTCGACAGCTTCATCGACCACTTCGTCCTTGCTCGATTCTCCACTCTTTCTTTCACTCCTGACTTTCTTCAAAACGTTCCTCTGCACAAGCTCTGCTCCTACCTCTCCAGCGGCCAGGTAAAATTCTCTTTTTCTGTCACTCAGTGCCAGTGTGGCTTGATTAAGAAGCCTTCTCTGGTTCTCCATCAGGTCCAGCATCACAGTGAGCAGGCCCTTCTGCAGGCCTCTCTGCAGTGGCTCAGCCAGAACCCGGAGCGGACTCTCCATGCCAAACAGCTCCTGTCCCTCATCCGGTTCCCACTGATGCCAGCGGGAGACCTGGTGAGCCTGGTGCTGCCTGCGATACGGGCGCTGCTGCCCGAGGGAGCCGGTTGTGAGGAACTGGTGGAGGAGGCGTTGAGGTACCACGCCAGGCTCAGCGCGCAGCCGCTTCTCCAAACAGGACGAACCATGCTTAGGGGAGGGGTGGAGCAGCTGCTGCTGATTGGAGGAGAGGTACTGATGGATGCCGACATCAGCAGTTAGATTTAAGACCTCCACACCACTGGCACATCTTTGCCAGGGAAGCCAGTGTTGGTTTTATTGCAGCTGCCTAATGTCCCCCTGAGAAACTGGACTCATTCAATCGGAGCACATTTAGTCAGTAGAACCTCAGAACAAACTTAATTGGTTCCAACACGAAGTTTGTATCTTGAAGACATGGTTCCCTACATATGGTACCCCAGTGGGGTACCATCGTGTCAAACAGGCACGATGGTGATAAGAGCTGGTTTTTGAGACAGGCCCCCTTTTTCGTTTCTGATCAGAAGAGGACCGTATTTAATTCTGGGTGCCCGTCCTCTCCAAATAAACCGAGATATATGTTTGTCCCAGTCACGAAACTGAGAAAGAGGGATTTTGACAGGCAGGGCCATAAATAGATATAATAATCTAGGTAAAACCGACATCTTACTGACTTCAATTCTTGCTCTGAGGTCTAATAAACCTGTTGCCCATTGTGCGAGGTCTGGTTTAATTCTCTTGTTTACAGTTTTAAAGTTCTTTTTATACAAGTCATTTGGAAGAGAAGTTAGCCATACTCCCAAATATCGGATTGTTTCATTGGACCAGTCAATAGGAACTTTATTTTTAAGTTCTGCTGAGGGGTGATAGTTAAAACTCATAATTTGTGTTTTCCCCATATTTAGCCTGTATTCTGAATAAACACCAAACTTGCTTAATAACTCTACGAGAGCCCGGATGGATTGTTCCGGGTTCGAAAGATATAACAGTATATCATCAGCATACAATGCTATTTTATGTTCTCTTGAGTTAATTATGATACCGTGGATATCATTACTTTACCGAATTGCCTGGGCGAGGGGCTCAATGTAGAGGGCAAAGTGGGTTGGAGAGAGAGGGCAACCCTGTCGAGTGGATCTCTCCAGGCTTATCCGGTCTGTTAAGGGTCCGTTTATATAGATTTTAGCAGTGGGTGATGAATATAATGTTTTTATGCTATTAATTGAACGTTCTGAAAAGCCAAATTGTTCCAGGACTAGGAATAAGTATTCCCAACTGACTCAGTCGAAGGCCTTTTCTGCATCTAAGCTAGCCAATACTGCTTTATATTTATTCGCCTGTATATTCCAAATTACATGAAGGGAGCGCCTTATATTATCCTGAGTTTGTCGGCCGCTGATAAAACTGGTTTGGTCCTCGTCAATCAGCTCTGAAACAAAAATCATTCAGCCAACTGGCCATGATAGATGCATATAATAAGGTATTAGGGTTATAATTGCTTCAGACCAAGATGGTGGTATTGTCGTTTTCATTAATGTCCATTTTAATAATTTTAATAATACTGGGGACACTTCTGCTTCAAATGTCTTGTACCACTGAGCTGGAAGGCCAGCCGTTCCAGGTGTTTTATTATTTTTTAATGTTTTATTAATGCCAGTTTTAGTTGTTTTGTATTTGTATTCTGTGTTAGGTTTTTGTTCTGGTATTTTACTATTTTTGGTAAGTCTAATGAGTCAAGAAAGGTTTTAACCTCTTCTGTTTTATTCTGTTGTGGTTGTGTATATAGTGTTTTGTAATATGTTTGAAAGACTATTTTCTAAACTTCCTCTCTCTGGGTTAATTATTGAACACACTGAGTTCATTATTGGTTTCTTAAGAATTTTCCTTGCAAGTAATTTTGTTGCCTTTGGCTCTGCATCATAAAATGATTGCTTTAAGAATTTATATTTTTTCTCCTCCTCTTCTTTACATATGTCTTTTTTAATTTGTGCTTCTATATGATCAAGTTGAGTGTTAAAATACATTTTTTAACTCTTTTAATGAACCCTCTAGTTCATTTAATTCTTTTTCCTTCCTTTTCTTAATCGCTGCGCTTAGTGATATAAATGTCCCTCTTATTACAGCCTTTAATGTGTCTCATAAAACGTTAGGATCAACTTCTCCATTGTCATTTAATTCTAGGAAGTTTTTTATTTCTGTTTTTACTTCTTCTATGATGTTTTTATCATTTAGCAGGCCTGTATTTAGCCTCCATATAGTTTTTTTAGGTCTTATGTCTAGATTAAGAGTTAAATAAATTGGCGAGTGGTCTGACAAGCTTCTAGAACCAATTTCACACTTTCTTATTCTATGTCGATCTATCCTTGAAAATTCTGTGTGACGGGGGGAGAAGTAGGTAAATTCCTGGTCTGTCGGGTGCAGCTCTCGCCAAACATCCAACTAACCAATATCAACCAGTCCCCTTTTTAAAAGTTTACTTTGTGCTGTGGCCTTCCTTTTGTTATTGGTCGTGTCGTTTTTATTCAGAACTGCATTAAAGTCAGCTGCACATATTAATATACCTTGTGATTCCGATGAAATCAAATCTAGGGTTTTTTCTAAAAACTGTAGATCATAATGCGGGGGCATATAAATAGAAAGGAGGGTAACTAATTTCCCTTCCATCTTACCCCGGACCAATATGTATCTACCTTCACTATCTTTTATTTGTTTAAGGGGTTCAAAGTATGTAGCGTTATGTATTATATTAGCACTGAAACTCCTCTTTTATGACCTATTTTAGATGAGTGTGAAAAACATTCCTAAATCCAAATTTTTTCAGCTTCTCATGCTCTGTTGGAGATAGATGAGTTTCTTGAAGAAATAGAATCTGGATTTTATCCCTTTTTAATTTAGACATTACTCTGCTCCTCTTAACTGGGTTGTTGAGACCATTAACA
Source organism: Crenichthys baileyi (assembly GCA_036173005.1). Lineage (NCBI taxonomy): Eukaryota > Metazoa > Chordata > Actinopteri > Cyprinodontiformes > Goodeidae > Crenichthys > Crenichthys baileyi. Next base: position 724,324 of record JAHHUM010001757.1, read on the forward strand.
TTCCAAGAAGCTGCTCTTATATCACCATTATATCAGTTTGCCTAAGCCGACAGTTTGAACATAAGTAACAACAGGAACATAGAGAACATAACACAAATACAAATAAGACGACTTCCATCCTCTCAGGACTATGCTCTGCCCCATCATCCTACAACTTCCTTTCCCACATTGTAGGAGGAACAGATCTACCATAAGTAGGGGCTCCTTCTCTGTCAGCGACAAAGTTCCCTCACCTTCGAGCATGACAGGTTATTTCCCTCCATTAGTCCTGATCAGTATAATGTTTTATATATCAGATAGGAGCTACATCCATTAACATTTACTTTTCCTTCCCATAGAAAGTACTCCTGGATCAGTGCTTCTTTGTTCTCTTTGTGTCTCTGCTCTGTTCTCTCAAACCCCCAGTCGGTCGTGGCAGATGGCCACTCACACTGAGCCTGGTTCTGGTTCTGCTGGAGGTTTCTTCCTGTTAAAAGGGAGTTTTTCCTCTCCACTGTCGCTACATGCATGCTCAGTATGAGGGATTGCTGCAAAGTCAACGCCAGTGACTGTCCACTGTCTCTACATGTTCATCCAGGAGGAGTGAATGCTGCAAGTCACTGACTGGATGTAATCTGCTGGGTTTCCTTAGACAGAAAAACTTTTTATCCAATTTGAATAAATAACAGAATCTGACTGCACTGTTCAATGATTTGGATTAATTGTAATGCATGTACCTGACTTTTGTGAAGTGCCTTGAGACGACATGTGTTGTGAATTGGTGCTATATAAATAAACTGAATTGAATTGAATAGTGGAAACGCTTTGGTATTGGCACTAAAGAAAAGTTACGGAAATGTCATCCTTCTCCTTAACAATATTATTACTGTAGGCTATTATAACTTATATACTTATTAAAAGTATGCAACATCAGGCAGATTATACTTGCTCTCGTCGAAATTCTCTGAGTTTTTCTCGCACGCGTGTAGAGTGTGACCTGACCGCTTTGCTCCAGTGCATATCTTGGTGACTTGCTGGATCCTCGTCCGTGATGGTCGATCGCGGCGTTTCTACGCGGTATACCCTCTTCCGCATGTTCTCCACCGCTTCCAATGCGCTCCTGGACAGGCACGGGCCGTCGTCCCAGTGAATCCTCATCTTGGCCGGGTATGTTGTTTGGAAGTGTATCATTTCTTCTTTGAGAATCTTCTTGATGTTCTTGTATTCTTTAAGCTTGGTATTTATCTCTATAGGGAGATCGTGCGCAAATGAGATCAATTGCCCTCATAGAAGATCTTTTTTCCCCACGCTGCTCTTAGGATTTTCTGTTTTATGTTGTATCTGTGAAAGTTGATGAGGACAGATTTTGTAATCGCTGCATCCAGCGGTTTAGGGCCCAATGACATGTGTGCACGTTGTATTTGCAGATCAGGATCCTTGTCAATGGAAAGATGCTCCTTCAGAAAATTTGTCATGAACATTAGGATGGCGTTGCCCTCGGCTCTTTTGAGCCTGCATCGTGCTGGGTTTGTTTTCACCGTTTACTGGATCAGTCCTTGCTTGACCGTCATTTTTAGTGTCCCCAAGTCTCTTTTTCGATCTGACTCCACGCATAGTATGTCATTTTGAGATGAGCCAAATGAATTATCGGGTTTTAGTGGAGTTTTCTTAAATCTGACCAGGACAGTTAAGAGATTTTAGTTCGCCATCTTGAACCGCTCCGCTGGAAGCCCCAAGAGCTGTTTTTTATGCATTTTATTATTATTTGGGATTTTTGGAAGGATAAAGAACCTACGGAAAGATCACATCGTGTGTTCCCCATCCTAGAACTTTCTGCACTTGGCCCAAAATGCCCAAAAATTAAGCTCTTTGTCCCTGAGAACGTCTAACTGTAATCTGGCTTGTCTGTTGCGTCTGGAGTTCTGGTTTCTTCTTCTCTGAGTGGCCTTTTAGTCCATGTTGGAACAGGACTGGTTTCACTGTGGACGATGACTCTCCTACCACCTTCAGCAGCATCTTCACAAGGTCTTTAGCTTTTGCTCTGAGGTTGATTCTAACCAGAACCCGTTCATCTCTGGGACACAGACCCCTCTCCTTCTTGAACAGTATCATGGGTGGACGTTCCCATGCTGTCTATACTTGTGTAGAGCTGTTAGAACAGATAAATGTGGAACCATCTGGCACCTTCTGACCCAAGGATGACCCAGACTGGCGGAGGTCCACAGTTCTCCTCCTGATATCTGGGCTGTTCTGTGTTGATTTCTCCATGACGTCACACAAGGAAGCAGAGAGTTTGAGGTGTTGCCGTAGGATACATCCACAGGGTCTCCTCCAGTTAACTCAGATGTTGTGAATGACCCTATCAGAGGCTCACAGAGCCATGACATCATCATCTGGATTTTGTGAAATTGGGCATGGTCATCTTAGTGTATGTAAACCTCTGACTCCAAAGAAAGTAGTAAATATTCTCTCTTGTTGTTCTGACATTCATCTAACAGAAATATTAAGTTTAATCCCAACTGACCCAAAACAGGAAATGTTTAGTGTGATTTAAGGTCAGCCAATTAGAATAAAGACCGGGTGTATGTAAATATCTGGTTTCAGCTGTAGGTCTTTTTGCTCTTCATTCAAAAGATCCTCCTGTTTCTCCCTCTATTTGTTTGTGGAGGTGTATGAGCGTGGACAGGAGCTGAGCGCCAACGTCTGCTGGCTGGACAGTGAGACGGGAAGCTGGGAGCTGGAGACGGAGCTGCCGGCCCGGCGGAGCCACCACTGCTTGGCTGTGCTGGGAGGCTTCATCTTCGCTGCAGGCGGCAGCTTATCCAGGGACAACGGAGGAGATGCTGCTTGCAACATGCTGTACAGATACGACCCACGACTCAACCAGTGGACCAAGGTGAGAGGAAAACCAATCCTGCCTCTTTCTTACCTAAGAGCCTCCTGTCCTTATTCTGCACGGTAACAGCATGATGTTTCCCAGGGGGCTCCAATGAACCAGCGGCGGGTTGACTTTTACCTGGGAGCTGTGGGAGAGTCCCTCATTGCTGTGGGAGGCAGGAATGGCAGCGGAGCGCTGTCGTCTGTGGAGGTTTATTATCCTGCAGAGGACTGCTGGTCATACGTAGCACAACTCCCCAGGTAGGACAACCTCCCTGCAGCATCTGCTGCTGCTGCTGCTCTTTTTGCTTCAAGGCACCTTTCAGAGGTTTTTTTTACTCAGTCCAGTAGGAAAACACTTTAGGAGAAATGAACCATGAACCCCTGCTTTGTTGACCCATAACAGAAAACTTTATCAGATACTCCAGTTAACCAATAAAACTTCCAGAGAACCTGGAAGACCAAAGAACCAGCAGACAGGTCAGGGAGGATGTTCTGGTTCAGTCTAAAGCGGGGTTAGGTTCTACGACAACGTCCCAAGCTTTGAACATCTCATAGAGCTCTGCTCAACCCATCATCTGAACATGGAGAGGATGGACCACCTGCAGACCTACCAAGAAATGGAGGTCCACCTAAACTGACAGGTGGGACAAAGTGAGCATTCATCAGAGAAGCAGCCAAAATGTTTGTGGTAGCTCTGGAGGAGCTGCTGAGATGCACAGCTCAGGTGAGAGAATCTGTTCAGAGGACAACTATTAGTTGTGAACTCTACAAATATGACCTTTTGACAGAGGAGCAAACAGAAGAATACAGAAAAAGAAGAAAGTCCAGAGTGGTGGTTCTGATCTTCATAGGATTACTGTTCCAGAGCTTTGGACCTGTCAGCACCCTCTAGGTGTTAAGCTGGTGTCATATGGCTGACACTTGGACACAGATAGAACCCTGGTTCTGGATGGATGGAAGAAGCATAACAATGAGCTTCTAGGGGCTCATTTTAGCCGAGCATGCCTGGGATGGGGGGTATATAAACTTGAGCCTTCGTGGATCAGAGAAAATCCACGTTTGTACCCAGTTCTGTGGAAGGATTCTTCCTCCCTGGATGAAGAACAGCTGATCAAAAAGCCCAAACTGACAGAAGTTGATGTTGATGTTTGGTGTATGTAAACCTCTGACTGGTGGTGCTGTTAAGCCTTTCTCTGGTCAGCTGGGTGCAGTGGAGGTTTGCATTGTCCTGACCAACACTCAGTGGTGAATCTCCTGATATCTGTACCTGGTTCTAAAACCACAGAACCCGACTCTGAGAAGGCCTACGTGTGTTTTTTTGTTTTCTTTTTTTCAGGTTCACTTACGGCCATGCTGGCGCCATCCACCAAGGCGTGGTCTACATCTCAGGTGGTCACGACTATCAGATTGGACCGTACCGCCAGGACTTCCTGAGCTACGATCCGTCCCAGGATGGGGAGGTGTGGGTGGAACGCCAGCCCATGTCCCTGGCCCGGGGCTGGCACTGCATGGCCTCCCTCGACCACCTCATCTATGCAGTCGGGGGCAGCGACGATCATGCAGACACGACAGAGCGCTTTGACATTCTGCACGTGGAGACCTACGACCCCCGGTCCGGCCAGTGGACCCGGGTGGCACCGCTGCTGCTGCCCAACAGCGAGGCGGGGCTGGCGGTCTGGGCCAGGAAGATCTACGTGCTGGGGGGCTACAGCTGGGAGAGCATGGCCTTCTCCAGAGTCACTCAGGTGTTTGACCCCGACATGGGGTCCTGGTCCAGAGGGCCCGACCTGCCTAAACGAACAGCAGGAGCATCGGCGTGTGTGTGCGTTGTTAGGCCCTCACCCCAGCCGGCTTCACCAGAGAAGAAAATGGGCCGAGGAGCAAGAGGGAAATCACTGCCAGCGTAGCACAAAGGCTTCAGAGAAACTGCTGAGTTCTTCCGTAGGAGGATTCTGGTCCTTCTGTTTGGTGAGAACCTCTACAGCTTCACAGCAGGACAGAGAAGGAGCTTTAAGATCAACCAGAGCAAACCTTCTTGTGTCTATAAACAGTTGTGTAAATTTTTATCTCAGAGTGAATCTGAAGGAAATGACAGGCAGGGTGGTGGAGCTCTCCTTATCTGTTGCACACTTATCTGGGCTGCTGACTGGGTCCACAAAGCTGCCTGTGGCCGTTTAGCCTCTACTGACCGTTGCATACATATGAAGTTAATGCTTTCTTTGTTATACAGTAGAAATATGAACTAAACATTCTGAACGGGAAACCAACTTTATTTCTTTTGATTTGAATTTTCATTTCGTTCAAAGGATGAAAACCGGAAAAGGTCAAATGTTACATAAAATGTCCTACAGTCATGATCAGATGTTTACACTCATCAAGCCTGGATGTCGTAGTAATTTTAAGCTTTTAATGTCTTTAAATATGTTTTCCAGGGTAGAATGGTATCAGTCAGACAGCAAAGTGAAGTGATGGATAAAAACCAGAATCAGGTGCTCAAACGTCCACAGACGGGCTCCAATATGAGTCTGTGTTTATTAGTCTGTGTATGGTTCATTCTTTGGTTTTTCTGTTTCAAAACAAAATGGCAAAAAGAAAATAATTGTTGTTGTTTTTTGTTTTTCCATTTTGTTTCAGCCATCTACAGTAAATCTAAAACAAAAAATATACGGCAGCTGTTTTAATTTGTAGCGATACCACTGTTCTGACGATCTGTGTTACCTCCTCAGATTTTCCTACTGTAGCGCGTCTAGATGGCTGCATCTGTCTGTCGGCGCTACCCTTGGAAAACTGCTTCTGTCATGATGAAAACATGATGGTTAATGTTTATGTTCAATATAATCATCGGAAAACATTTTTGAAGAGACGGGACTGAAGTGGGAGTTTAGTAGTTATGTACCATTGGAACAATTTATCTGAATGCCGAAAACATTTCTGCAACCACAAGAATATCCTCCCTATTTAATATATATAACTATAAAACATACTAAAATCCTTCATCAGAATATCTAACTTGAAGAAGAATGAATGAATAAACTGTTCTGAACTGAACCTATTGAAGAATGTGTTTAGTTCATTGGCTGGCACAGTACGTCCCAGTCTGTAGCCTCAAATGGTAAATGGACTGAACTTATATAGCACTTTTCCAGTCATACAGACCACTCAAAGGACTTTACACTAGAGCCACATTCACTCAATCACACTCACTAACGCTCACACATTCATACACCGCAGATTGATAGGCAACTTGAGGTTAAGTGCCTTGCCCAGGGGCAGATAGAAATATACCAAGAGGAAGCTGGCATCGAACCCACAACCTGATTGCAAGACGACTACTCTTCCTACTGAACCACAATCGCCTCAAAGCAACCTCGCAGGGCTTCTTCAGCTTCCTGTAACCATTTTCTCAAAGTCCTCTTTATTACAGGTTGTCTCTGAACAAGGGGCTTATATTTCGAGCAGAGAAAAACAAGATTGTGATCGGATTTGCCTAGAGGAGGTCTTGCTTAACAGATATGTGAGTCCTTGACATTTGCATAAAACAAATCCAATTCAATTCAATTCAATTCAGTTTATTTATATAGCGCCAATTCACAACACATGTCGTCTCAAGGCACTTCACAAAAGTCAGGTACATGCATTACAATTAATCCAAATCATTGAACAGTGCAGTCAGATTCTGTTATTTATTCAAATTGGAAAAAAGTTTTTCTATCTAAGGAAACCCAGCAGATTGCATCCAGTCAGTGACTTGCAGCATTCACTCCTCCTGGATGAGCATGTAGAGACAGTGGACAGTCACTGGCGTTGACTTTGCAGCAATCCCTCATACTGAGCATGCATGTAGCGACAGTGGAGAGGAAAAACTCCCTTTTAACAGGAAGAAACCTCTAGCAAAAACCAGGCTCAGTGTGAGCGGCCATCTGCCACGACCGACTGGGGGTTAGAGAGAACAGAGCAGAGACACAAAGAGAACAAAGAAGCACTGATCCAGGAGTCCTTTCTATGGGAAGGAAAAGTTAAATGTTAATGGATGTAGCTCCTTTAGTCGTTTCACCTAGAAAGAAAGAACAGATAAACTCTGAGCCAGTTTTCAAGGTTAGAGTCTGAAAGAGAGCACATAGAGTTAGTTACAGTAAAAGCTCCGTCAGTAGCTATGTCTAGGAGAGAGAAAGGGTTAAACACTGAAAGACGACGTTTTGTTTTCTCTGGTAGAGCAGCAGACAAGTTATTGAAACGTTGGAAGTGTAGCAGAGAGTGAGGCATGGTTAAAATCACCAGATATTGCCAAACACATTGGGGTGTTGTGTCTGTACCTTAGCAACAACTGAGCTGATGGCATCACGTACAGTGTTGGCAACAGTTGAAGGTGGAACGTATACTGTTGCCAAAATAACACTGGTGAACTCTCTGGGTAAATAATATGGACGAAAACTTACTGCTAACAGTTCAATATCTGGACTGCATCGACGACACTTCACAGTAACATGTCCTGGATGACACCATCGGTTGTTCACAAGTACTGCTAGTCCACCTCCTTTGCGTTTGCCGCTCCTCTTTAAACCTCTGTCTGCTCGAATGTTTCAGAAAGCCTGGCAGAGAGACGCTGGCGTCTGGGATATGATCCTGCAGCCATGTCTCAGTAAAACACATAATATTGCAATCCTGATACTCTGGCTGGGTCCTTTGTAGGGCTTGGAGTTCATCTAATTTGTTTCCCAACGATCTCACAATTGCCCATCATAATCGATGGAAGAGATGGTTTGAACTTCCTCCTTCTCTCTCTTCTCTTTGCTCCTGCTCTGCATCCACAGTGCCTCCTGTTCAACTCAAGGATTTGGGGTTGTAGTTGAAGTATTGTTTGAGCTTTTGAGATATTAATCAGCTGCTCCCAGATGTAAAAAAAACAATCCCATTGCCTGGTGACGCATCATAGCAAATGTCCAAAAGTCATAAAGTATCTGCAAAAATCCTTCCAGCTGCACAGAACTGATACCAGAGAGGATAATCAGGTCACACTGCACTTGAGATGATAACATGGCAGATACAGAAAAATCAACACTCAACAAATATAGAAATATAGTATTGTAATCACAAAATAGAGCATGCTTGTCGTGATTCACATGGGATGGGAGTAATCTGTTGTTTAAAAATAATGCGCCTGCGCATTGCCTCAAGGTAGGTGACAATGGCTGCACTAGAACCCTGAATTGATTACAGAACTTACCTCACAGGACTCGTACCTGAACCTGAAGAGCTCTATGGTGAAATAGATGCAGCTCCCATGGTGTAACACCGGTGCTGTGTGACCAGGGGAACAGATCTGTAATCAGTGGGTTCTAGTGTAGCCATTGGCAGTATCTGACTTCATTAAAAGGTCCTAAATGGTGATTTTACGAAATATAAAACATGTCTTTCTTTTAACCATTAAAGTGAGATAAACAGTCTTTTTCATTTTGGGATTTGCCATTCTCTAATTTAATTTTAAAACAAAAAAAAAGCCTCATTATTCGTTTTTTCTCGTATTATTTTGCAACGGAAAGAACAAAGAAGGAACCACGGACTAATGTGCTGTACATCCTTTATTCTTTTAAAACTCATCGTGACTCACTGCAGATTGTAGTTGGTTTTCAACAAATGAGGAAGGTTTGCTTAACGGCACCAGAACAAAAGCAAAGTCCACAGAACTGCGTAGATTTGATCTAGTTTGGAAAACCTTGTGGAGACAAACGGCAGATGCCAAGATCTTCAGTCTGCAGATGTGTTGCAGATGTGTCACCATATGGACAAGGCCTTAAAGAAGACCCTAACTGTTCCCCTGAGTGAAGGGAAACTGGTTAGGATGTCCAGGAGCAACCAGGGAAGACTTCAAGCTCTGACATCTGCAGCTGCCTTCATGGACAAGTCAAAGGTCTTTTGATGTTCCATGGTCAGAGGAGCTGTTTGACTACAACAAAACCAAGCATGCTTGGAACACTCAAGGTGAGGCTTTTCAAACCAAAGCACTCAATAACAGCTGTCAAGAATGGTAGTGGTAGCATCATGCTGTGTGGCTGTGCTTTGCTGCGAGTGGTACAGGCACAACGGGTCAGTGAACAGAACACCAACAGACATTTGGGCCCTGATCTTCAAAGATCCCAAATGGGGCGCTGAATTGCTTGCACAAAATAAAAATTGCCAGTGCAATAAGTAGGCGTGTTGCACACCATCTTCAAAGATTGCATGTTCAATGGATACCAGGTGCAAAAGAGATGCAGACTGCCGTATTTAAATGAGGAAATTAAACTTGTGCTACTGACTGGCTGCTACTGCCTCCTGCAGATCCTCTCTGCTGTGTTGCATGAAGCGTGCAAGGATTGTTGCTGCATCATTATAAATGATCCAGTAACTGATTTTCCTTCTGTTCCATTCTGCTTCTGCTTTTCTGGACTGATACACTTTAACTTTTGTCGTCACTATTCACAGCAGCAGGTTTGTCATCGCAGCCTCTGCCCTGACGAGATTATTTCTTCTCTCTGTTTATTTCCGCAGGGCACCTCTGAGTGCATAATTGCACAAGCAGAAGGCTGAGTTTAAAGTTCTTCTGGGAGCTGATACTTTAGGTTTGTTGTCCGGACAGAACCAGTGAGGCAAAGACTAGATCCTACGTCTCCTTTAATCAGAATACTGGATTACAGGCTATTGTGCAAGAGGGGAGAGCTGTGTCCAAAGTAGCAGTGCCCTCCACCCTCTGCCATCGGAGCACACGGGGCAGCTGGTCGGTGCTTTGTCTAGGCTGACAACACCACAGGAGCATGAGCAGCTTGCTAACTGTGTTGGCTTGGCGTAACTCACAAAAAGTTGCTGAATTGGCCTATCAATATTAACAATAATAAAGACAAAAATATGTGTGTAAAATTCATTTATTAGATGTTTGTCTCCCGTGATCTTATATATTATATATTTTTTCGGAGACTCATCATGTATGTTTGATGAGTTCAGAGTTCATCATAAATAGCCACAATATTTAGGGCCTGAATGTAATATTAGCAACATAAATATAGTTTTTGGTAAGAGTTGGCTAGCTGTATGTTAATTTGAAAATCATAATGTCACATAAATGTTCCTGCAACAAATTTAAATTGAAAATTTATGCACATAAAAGTTATTTTTCCAAAGATTTTACTGAATTCGTTTTGTTTGTTTTTTGCCAATATTTTAACAATATACAACGTGTTTGATTGTTTTAAAATCGTTTTTTTTTACAAATACAAACCCTCCTCTGGTATATGTCCACATTCAAAGAACATAAACTGATCCAGCTCCAAAAGCTCTGCAATGACACAATTTTTTCTATCAATAAGGCAGTTTTGCTTAGTTTAGTGACAAGGTTAAAGCATAGACTGTCTTTGTCACCTCATGGAAAAGCTGCCTTAAAATTCACCTGCTAAGAAGTGATTTTAGCATCTAGTTTGCAAATGAAGGATTTAATCTGTCTTATAATATCTTTGTCTCTTCTATTATATTATAAACATCACAGCACAGTGGGTCCTTTACATGATGTTTAGAGGCTGTGTGCTTGTCTGGCATATGACCAGATATATGTGCACCTCTACATGATCAGGTTTGTGTTTCAGCAGCAGATGACCTCTAACAGCGATGTTGCGCTGGAATGATCCAGACACAAGAAAAAAAAAGTGTTGCAATGCGTTTTATCATAGGAGAGATGTTCTGGCTTCTGTTTATGATTGGTTCCAAATCAGAGCTTACAAACCTGTCAACAGATGTACAGACGATTTTCTCTCTCCATCATCTGTCATTCTATCTATGCTTCCTTCTGGATAGCGAACATTTTTGCATCCCAGTTAGTACCTGCATTTCAAACGTGCTAAATCTAGATGCAAAAACAGCACCGCAATCCGTTTCAGGTTCGATAAATCAGATCTCCGGTGTTAAAGGATTACATTTGCCTACCCCCCTACCATAAATTTGCACATTTAGTCATTATCATATGTTTTGCATATTCATGAAGACAAACATGCTAAACAGTTTGCTCCTGCTGTTCTGCTGATTTTACACACAATCCAATTAGCACCTCGTTTGTAGATCAGCTTTGCGGACACAAACCTTTTGAAGATCAGGCCCTTGGTGTTTTAGCTGCAAACTAAACTGACTGTGGACAAAGAAAACTCCGAAAGAAACAAAAACTTCTTCATATCAAGAAAAAAATCAGCATAAAGAGATTGAGTCATACAAATATTTAGGGTGCTCTTTCTATATTGTACTTTAATATGTAGGCTGTGTTAATCTGAACCAATCAGGGGAAACTGGACCGCCTGTTACACACTAAGGGTGTTTGTGTCACTGCTGTAAACTAACAGCATCAAAACCTACAGGGTGGACTTTCATTTCGAAGAACTGCTCATTTGGTGCTGTTTGTTGAAGTTTGAGCATCATTCGGTCCAGTTTGGTATCATCTCTCCTTCGGCGGCATCACTCAAACGGGTAGTATGGGTGGGCCTTGATTCTGGGAAACACAATGACAGTCACCATGTGGAGCTCAGCACCAGAAGCGGCATCAGAATCTGGGTTCTGACTTACTCTTCAAGTATGCAGGCCTTCCAGCCTCGGTCCAGGCCTTTCAGGGCTGCCATGTCCTCTTCAGTGAGCCTAAAGTCAAAGATCTGGAACAGAGTTTCAGTTCAAGCTAACATGGAGATTCTGGATTATTTTTTTAAGGAGGTGTAGTTCTGCATGTGTTAGGGTCTACCTTTGTGTTTTCCAGGATGTGATGGGGTTTGTTACTTTTAGGGATGACTGGAATACCCTGCTGCACGTGATACCTCAGCAATACCTGACAAAACATCACCGAGATCAGCACACAGAGACACACACACACACACACTGTGCTACACGCACATACACTGACTGACCTGTGCAGGGCTGCGCCTGTGCTTCCCAGCTATATCTGCAACAACAGGGTCTTCCAGCAGCTTATGGGGATCAGCTTCGCCTCTTTTCCTGCAACAGACAAAACAACCGGAGGCTGGGAGGTTCCTCCAGCAGACGCTGGAAAGATGTCCAACGCAACCATGGTGACACTAACCTTAGTGATGCAAAATGAACTCACAGCACACGCCACACTCGTTGGTAAGAACAGCTTTCAGATAAATTCTTTCATAACTGAACATTAATCTCACACCATTTATTATAAGGGCGTGGCGCTGGTGGTGTAGGGGTTTAAGGGCGCGACCCATGTACAAGAGGCTTTGGTCCTCAATGCAGTGGTCCTGGGTTCAAATCCCAGCAAGCGATGTTTGCCACATGTCTACCCCTCTCTCTCCACCCCTGTTTCCTGTCTAGCTGCTGTCAAAAAAACTCTGAATAAAAAGAATAAGGCCAAAAAAGCAACCTTTGGAATAATACTTCTTCACATAGAATCATGAGGACCACAGTTGTTGGCTTCTCTAGTATTACTTCAAGCAGTTATGGTTCTGGTTCCTCTCTGATGACCACTTCTGTAGTAATGTGGCCATATGTTCTAGATCACATCCATGTGTTCTGAATCATGATCCATTTGTTCTGGGGCCATGGACGGTTGTAGACAGGGTCCAACGAGGGCGGGTGCCCCTGTAGCTTCAGACAAATTGAGATAGAGTTAGGGTTATGGGACAGTTTTCATCTGCTAGATCAGGGACCCGAAACCCACAATCTTTTTGTGGCTCTCTTAAAATATGAAACTATGAAATATTGCCCTGTTTTGTTTGTTTTATTATTTTGTTCTGTGTCCTCATGGAAAAGCACTGACCCCAATATTATTGTTAAAGCTCTAACATTAAAAATGGACAAGTTTAGGCCAGCCATTCCTTCAGCCATTTCCTGACTGATGGACACATTTTCAGAAGGATTTCCTCTTGTTTTCGCCCATTTGAAGGCTAAGATAAATGGGCCTCTGTGTGATGTGATAACAACAGAAATATGATGTCATGTTTGATTAATGTGAGATTATGCTGCTGCAATAAAAGTTCAGTTAATTTGAAGGATAGGTTTCAATAATTTTGGAGGTCACTGTTCATGAAGCAACCTACAAGAACACACAGTTTCATTGCGTTAAGGTGTACAATGACAATAACCAGGTTTCTATTCTAAAAACAGAGTTAAAATGATAAATAGGTGCTAAACATCTTGAAGGAGATAAAAGAAGCAAATTCCAAACTGTTCTAACAACAAGATATAAAATGAGTTAGTAATAAAACATCTAATAAAAGACATAAAGCCGATGCTGTAAAGTCACACACTGCTGTGTGAACATCTAATTATTTCTGTTTGCGTCAGTTTTATTTAATCATGATAGAAGCAAGCAGGTCTCTGGAGAATATGTTAAATAGACTGAATTTATAAAGCATGCTAACCGCTCAAAGCACTCCACACTAGAGCCACCCTCACCCAGTCACACTCACTAACGTGCACACATTCATACACACAACGATACCCAGATCAATGGAAACGGTTTGCATTAGTTTGTGTCCTCGGTCCATGAACATAGCCCAGCTACACCTGAAGAGGTTCAGGTGTAGCTGGGTCAGCTGCTCTGACACCAACAGAGAAGATCTAAAGAAGTGGATCTTACAGTTCTGAGGGTCTTCCAGGTGAACCAAAGGGGCTGTAGGACGTCAGCATGATGTTTTTGGTTTTGCAGTACTCTATGAGATCTGTCTGCACCATGTAGGGATGGAGCTCCACCTGTCAGAGACACGTCATCAAACCGGATGCAGAGTTTTAGCAGTTACAGTGGGGAGAACAAGTATTTCACACGCTGCTGATTTTCTCACCTCCAAAGCTTGTAGAAGTCTTTAATTTTTATCATAGCTACTCTTCAACTGTGAGCGACAGAATCTAAAACAAGAATCACATTGTGTGATTTCTAAGTAATTAATTAGCATTTTATTGCATGACATCAGTATCTGATCACCTACCAACCTGTTGGTTCTTCTTTAAGAAGCCCTCCTGTTCTCCACTCATTACCTGGATTAACTTCACCTGTTTGAACTCGTTATCTGTATAAAAGACACCTGTCCACACAATCAATCAAACAAGCTCCAACCTCTCCACCATGACCAAGACCAGAGAACTGTGAGGACATCAGGGATAAAATAGTGGACCTGCACCAGGCTGGGATGGGCTACAGGAAAATAGCCAAGCAGCTTGGTGAGAAGGTAACAACCGTTGGAGCAATTATAATAAAATGGAAGAAGTTCAAGATGAGGTCAATCTCCCTCAATCTGGGGCTCCATGAAAGATCTCACCTTGGTGGGGCATCAGTGATCATGAGGACGTTGAGGGATCAGCCCAGAACTACACGGCAGGACCTAGTCAATGACCTGAAGAGAGCTGGGACCACAGTCTAAAAGAAGACCATCAGTAACACACTACTCCACCATGGATTAAAATCCACCCAAGGTCCCCCTGCTCAAGCCAGCGCATGTCCAGGCCCGTCTGAAGCTTCCTTTGACCATCTGGATGATCCAGAGGAGGAATGGGAGAAGGTCACGTGGTCCGATGAGACCAAAATAGAGCTTTTGGTCTAAACTCCACTCACCGTGTTTGGAGGAAGAAGAAGGATGAGTACAACCCCAAGAACACCATCCCTACCGTGAAGCATGGAGGTGGAAACATCATCTTTTGGAGATGCTTTCTGCAAAGGGGACAGGATGACTGCACCGTACTGAGGGGAGGATGGATGGGTCCATTGAATCAGGAGATCTTCGCCAACAACCTCCTTCCCTCAGTAAAGGCATTGAAGATGGGTCGTAGCCGGGTCTTCCAGCATGACAACGACCCGAAGCACACAGCCAGGGCAGCTAAGGAGTGGCTCCGTAAGAAGCATCTCAGGGTCCTGGAGTGGCCTAGCCGGTCTCCAGACCTGAACCCAATCAAAAACCTTTGGAGGGAGCTGAAAGTCCGTATTGCCCAGCGACAGCCCTGAAACCTGAAGGATCTGGAGAAGATCTGTATGGAGGACTGGTCCAAAATCCCTGCTGCAGTGAGTGCAAACCTGGTCAAGAACTACAGGAAACCTCTGATATCTGGAATTGGAAACCAAGGTTTCTGTACCAAATATTAAGTTTTGTTTTTCTGATGTATCAAATACTGATGTCATGCAATAAAATGTTAGTTAATTACTTAGAAATCACACAATGTGATTTTCTGGATTTTTGTTTTAGATTCCATCGCTCACAGTTGAAGAGTAGCTATGATAAAAATTAAAGACTTCTACGAGTTTTGGAGGTGGGGAAACCTGCAAAATCAGCAGCGTGTCAAATACTTGTTCTCCCCACTGTAGTGCCTTAAAGATCTGCTTTGTTCTGGTATCTTTAGCATTATGCTCAAAGGATTTAGTACCTGTAGTTTTTCATCCATAATCCAGCTCATAAATGAAATGAGACAGCAAACTATTATTGGTTCAGATTACAAACTATGAAAATATTTATATGGAAAAGAAACTGAGATAAAAACAGATCCTGTGGCTGGAAAATGTCACATAAGGAAAATGTTATTACTGTGAGATTTGGAGATCTGTTCTAATGAAACCATGTTCTCTTCATTCTGTCTGATGTCCATCACCCCCAGTGAGCTTTATCATCTTGACCGCTTTCAGCTGTGGGCATCAAGGCCAGTGAGAGTCCATCCAATGGCCCACATGTGGTACTGACATGGACCAGTACCTGGCCAGGTACTGTAGTAGGAGGATGAGCCTGACTAACTCAGATTAACCTCCTGTGTCAGTCAGAAGTCTACATAAACATCATAGACATGGATCTCATTATTTTGTGCTTTTACACATTTTATGTCCACCTTGATCTATCCATCATGGTTTGATCATGAAACACATTTTCAAATGATTTTAAAATGTAAGAATCAGCGGCGGTGTAGGGGTTAAACGCGCGACCATGAGCCGAGGCTGTAGTCCTAAATGCGGCAGTTCCGGGTTCAAGTCCCAGACCCGGCGACCTTTGCCAAATGTCTCCCCCTCTATTTGCCCTCTTTCCTGTCTACCTATTGACGACAAATGAAAAATAAAGGCCTCTAGTGCCACAAAAAAGAAAAAAAAGAATCAGGTTTAAAAGTTTCAGTTTATGGTGTGTTTTCTTTCATTCACACAGGCTCAAATATATACATACACCCCTACTAATATTTAAAAGGTTGCATGTAAACATCCACCTTCACCACATGCTTTCAATCCAACAAGCTTCTGGCATCGTTCTGGCTGAACATCGTGTTGGGTAGAGCTGGTTGGGTTCATTTAAACTGACTGGTTTCCAGCACAGA
Organism: Crenichthys baileyi; assembly: GCA_036173005.1. NCBI lineage: Eukaryota > Metazoa > Chordata > Actinopteri > Cyprinodontiformes > Goodeidae > Crenichthys > Crenichthys baileyi. The sequence continues at coordinate 740,488 of JAHHUM010001757.1, forward strand.
CCCGTTTTTAAGCATTGTTCAGAACTTTCCAACAAGGAACCCTTAATATTAGCCTGCTGGACTCATTCCAGAACTGGGTTTGATGGATGCTTGGGATCATTCTCCTCTTAGAACGTCTAATAACTTCTGATTAACCATCTGACCCAAACTGTGACTTTAATATGATGGCCAGGAACAACACAAAAACCATCAAGACTCTAGCCCAGCATGAACTGGGAACTGCTGGAACACCAGTGTCACTGTCCACAGTGAAGCGCGTTTTGCGTCACCATGGCAACCAAGACAGAGGCCTCTGCTCCAATGGGTTTCAAACTTGACTGAAGTTTGCAGCTGCCTGCATGAACAAGTAGCTGCTGGTGGTAGAATCATGATGTCTATTTCACTGTCAGTAGTGCTGAATTTATAGCATTTAATATTTAACCTTGTAAGTTCTTTTGCTTTTTTGTTTTTACCAATATGACAGCAAAGAAGCGTCCAGGTGAGGTTGTCAAACCTAAAAACTTTGTACTAACTGTCACGCACGGTGGTGGCAGCATCATGCGGGGTCTGTTTTGCTGCTAGTGTATGCACAAAGCATGTGTTATTTCTCACCAACAGCTAGGTGGTCAAAACTTGGACCTAACTGCATGTTCAACCAGGACAATGATCCCAAACACACCTCAGATCTGGTTCTGGAATAGCTAAAGTAAGCTAGCAGTGAAAGAAGAGGAGCTCCTGGGGGGCATGTGGGTGTGATTTAAAAGCAGCACCTGATTAACAGCAGGAGGAACTTTGCAGAGAGCCAGAAGTCTCTCCAGTTGAAGGATGCTGAAGTTTGACACTCCGATGCTCTTCACCTTTCCTGTGGACTGCAGAGCCTCCATGCCCTGAAACCACAACATTTACAGTCAAGAAAGGACTTATTTGGTTTCACTAAATGATTTACTTTTTACATGAAGGAAATTCAAATCAACCTTTACTATTCCTCTTTCTCCAGATTAGACTAAACGTCTAATCTGGAGAAAGTTCAGTTTGGATTTTCTAAATAATTTCTATTTGATTCATTTTAAAATAATGAGAAAGATAATTTTACAGACGTTTATGTTGCTTTCTTCAGATCAGACGTTTCAATTCATCTCAGTAATTGGTGAATTTGCCCTTTAAACTGTGAGACTTGGTTCAGATGTTTTGGGTTTCCAGCCACAAGAAGCCCATAATAGTTTGCTATCATTCTGGCCCATTCCTCCTGACAGAACCGGCTTAGGCCTCCTTGCTCGCACATTTTAAGCTCTGGTCACTACTGTTCTCTGCGACTGAGGTCAGGATTTTGTGATGGACACTCCAGACCATGAACTCTGGTATGTCACCCATAATGTTGTGTGCATTTCAATATTTTGAGCAAAACTGTGCTCTTACCCTGCTATTTGAACCTTCACACTCTGCTCTTACTGGTGCAATGTGCAATCAATGAAGACTGGCTACCAGGCTGGTCCAATTTAGCCATGAAACCTCCCAGACTAAAATGACAGGTGTTTCAGTTTCATTGTCCAACCCCTGTATTTCTGGTTGATTTTCAATAAGATGTCTAATTATCTGAAATGAAGACAACAGGCGCTGATAATGGCAAAATCTTCAGTTATTTTTTTAACTATTAACTGCATTAAAACATTTCTTGTCATGGTCTTGTGTTGTATGTGAATTGAATGCATGTCTCTTTTTAGGACTGCTTCTTGTTCTTACCCTCCACACATCCAGATAATCTGTGTCTGATGTCAGGATCTTCCCATCCTTCCTCGGAAAAAGCTCATCGCCCATTTTCTGCAAAATAATAACACTGTTTAAGATATGTTGGCAGCATGAAATCCTTTCATCAGAGCTGTGAACTGAATCTTGATTTGCAGCCTTTCTTTAAGAATACCGGCTAAACAGTCTTTCATTACAACCACAAACTAAAGGGTTTAATTGGGATTTAATTTGTGAAGAAGTTCATGGTTTTTGATTTTTCTTACCAGTAAAAAATTTATGAAATGTGGCGTGCATTTGTATTCATAATACTGAACATCAGTTTTTAGGTCTTACCACAGATTCTCAGTTGGATGTAAGGTGTGAACTTTGACTAGGCTATTCTAACACATGTGTACCAGCCAGCCTAATACTGTACTGAAGTGTTGATCCTTGGAAGCTTTGTTATGACGCGCCAGGCGGCTAACGTTGAACCAGTTGTTTTACACCTGATGCGTGTAAAAGGTCAATCCCAAAGATCCGTTTGGATTGAAGGGTCATCGGTGCACAAATCCAGTAACTCCGAAATACACGACAACGGCATTTTAACGGACTCCGCCACAGCAGTCAAAACTTGTATACTCTCAACACCTGCCTACTGCCTGTTGACTCTCAGCTCATATCCTTGAGCCTACAGCGCCATCTAGCGAACAACAGGAAATATAACACATATTAGGCTCTAATAACGTGAATCTCATTTGATCTCAGCCATCTGTTGTAGCTCTGGCTGTATCTTTAGGGTGGTTGTCTCAGGTCCTTTCCAGCATCTAACAGGTTTTCTTCCAGGATGGTCCTGGATTTAGCTCCATCCATCTTCCCATCATATTCAGTAGTATTAGCTTTCCTCCACATATAGAGTTTAGGGTGTAGTGAAGTTCAGTTTGGTCTCCACTGAGAAGAGCATCTTTTTCCACACGTTTACTGTGTCTCCTACTTGGCATCTTCTGGCTTTGTCCCTGTTCCACAAGTACAAGATTTGTGTAGTGCACGACTAACAGTTGTCCCGTGGATATATTGTCCCACCTGAGCTGTGGATTTCTCCAGCTCCTCCTGAGTTACTCCAGAATTGTTGTTATGCGTTAACTTGTTTGCCTGATTGTTTATGAGGATGCTTACAACATTCCTCTGTTGTGCCCAAAGGGAAGCTGGAACTGATTTTTTTAATTTGTAGCTGAGGACAGAAAGGATCAACCATGGTGACAGATTTTGAATATTTATGCACTGATGGGGAATGCATTACTTTGCATTCAGAAGAAACAGGAATCCAATCATTAGCATGTATTTAAGCACAAAAGGGCCTGATTCTCTGCCATTCATATTAGTGCTGCTGAGAAAGAGAAATGGGAGTATGAGAACCTTCCACATCAATAATTAAAGCAGTTGATCAGACAACATCCCATTAAATAACACTGAGGTTTCTGGTTGCACCTTGACAAAATGTGAAAACGTTCAAGGCTCTTCATTGTAGGATGAGTTACGTTATGCTGAGCAGAGGTGGGATTGGGATATGAATTTTTGTCATATTGTGTCTGAATATCAAACCTTGAAGCCGACAGGAAAGTGTATGAGGTAAAGGTCCAGGTATTCCAGCTGGAGATCCTGTAAGGACTTATTGAGACAGACTGCAATGTCCTCTGGGGCAAAATAGGTACACCACAGCTAATAAGAAAAAAAAAACACATGAAGACAACATCATATTTAATGTGAACAGTTTTCAGATTTTTCCAGCTGCCCTCTCACCTTACTGACGATGAACATGTCCTCCCGCCGGATGATTCCCTGCTTCATCTTGGACCTCAGAGCTTTCCCGATTTCCACCTCATTTTTGTAGCTGTAGGCAGTGTCAATGTGGCGGTATCCGGCTGCGATGGCGGCCTCCACTGCACCCTGGATGGACGTCTGCTGAAAGGACTGTGGCAAGCAAAGGGTTCAATCTGATAAGCCTCAGTTCTAACGTGATGACACATAATTGCATTTGACAACTGGACACAACTGGGATTAAAAATAAAAACATTAGTTGGGTTTAGAAAATGAGTGGAGTAGTGTTGCAATTTAGAGTATTGTTGAAACAGAAAGAAGTGAGACAGAGGTCTACATAAAAACCAACATCTCCATCATCAGATCAACGTTTCAGCTTACTTCTTTGTCATTATGACACATTTTACAGTTTCCCCGAAACAAAGAGTTTCAGAGGTTAAAACTGACCAGGTGGGAGTGGTGCCCAACAGTCCTGCTGGTTATCTGAGGACAGCCATAGATTTACAGCCCATGTGACCTCTGCCCCCACCCTCCTCTGAGCCACCTTATAAGGAGTTTGCTGTTTTTTAGTTTTTTATTTAAAAAAACCCAAAGAAATCATGTATAAGTTTAGTTCCCCCTCACAATTGTATACCACTTTGTGTTGGTCTTTCACATAAAATTCCAATAAAATGCATTTATGTTTGTGGTTGTAATGTGAAACTATGTGGAAAGGTTCAAGGGGTATTAATACTTTTACAAGCCACTGCACATGGCAAATTAGCTCCTCGTTCGATGATCCATGGTGTCTGGAAATGTAGGAATTTGTCATCAGGAATGTAGAAAATTGGTTCACTCAACTATAAACCCTATAACCCTAAAACACAGTGAACATGGAGTCCACGCTGATCACAGTACGCCTCACTATGTTCTGCCCTTAAGATGATCTGATGTTAGTATATCCATCTATCGAAGAACAACCAAAAGTTAAGTTATGATCTGCTGTTTGAGCATCCCGCGTTCATGCTAAGGGGTAATTATGACAAGCTGTCTTAAACCTTTCTTTCTGAGCTTCTGAAGATACTGAATCTGAACCAGAAGCTCCCCCAGAAGAGACGTAGCAGCTTTCCCCCTCCCTGCATGAGAGGAGGCCCCAGCATTGCACGCCTTGCTGTGTGCCGGTATGGGTAGCAGAAGCTACCCCCCCAGCTGCTACAAAGAGCAGATTTCTTTGTTCATTGCCCTCACCACACAACCCGGCGCCCTTTGGATCTCGCGTCCTTTCTTCAGAACGAGATCACTAGAGGTGTTCGATCACAGTGCTCTTCACAGAATGTGAAACGTTGATTGTTGTGATAGACATCTTCAGAGGTATTATTGATTATCAGACAGACATGTTTATGAAATGAAATAGATTATGGCTCCATTTAGGATAGGCCTTTAGAGTTTCAACATTTCACATTATGCAATAATCTGGTAATAGGAAATTGGTTCGAATATTTTTATGACTGCATCTGCAGCATCAAAATCACATTTCCAACTTGAGATTTTAAAACTGTAGTAGGTACCTTTTGTAAAATTAGTTTTTTTATATTCATTAAAACTTACTATGTCCTCACTGTAGAATATGGGGCAGGTAATCTGTGAAAAAAATCAAGCTCCTCTAGCTCCTCACAGTGTGTTTTTGTCCCACCAGAGACAAAAACACACTGGACCACTGTTACACAGCTTTTAAGGACTCATACCATGCTGTTACCAGGGCTGCTCTGGGACTTTCGGATCATTGCCTTATCCACCTCATCCCAACTTACAGACAGAAACTAAGAGCTTCCAAACCCACGGTTCACACTGTTAAAAAGTGGACTGAGGAATCAAAGCAGATGCTACAGGCCTGCTTTGAATGCACAGACTGGACTGTTTTTGAAACCTCAGCCACTGATTTAAACGAACTAACTGATGTGGTGACATCATACATCAGTTTCTGTGAGAACATGTGTGTGCAGACCAAGACCTTCTGCACCTTTGGGAACAACAACCCGGGGGTTCACTCCACACCTCAGGAATCTGCGCAGGGACAAGGAAGAAGCTCACAGCAGTGGAGATTGGGAGCGGTACAGGCAGGCCAGGAACAGACTTACAAAGGAGATCAAAGCAGCCAAGAGAAGCTACAGTGAGAAGCTGAAAAACAGCCTTTCTACTGGTGACACTCCGGCTGTATGGACTGGTCTGAGAAACCTGACTGCCTACAGAAGCCCCACCACCCTTCCTGAACAAAGTCCTCGCCTGGCCAACCGTCTGAATGGCTTCTACTGCAGACATGACAAGAAGCCATTCACACCTCAAACCAAATCCTCCACATCCCATTCAGGAACAGGTTCGACCAGTAAAGCAACCAACCCCCTACCTTCAGATCCTCTGCCTGCACTAAAGATCTCTGAGGAAGATGTAAACAGGCTCTTTCAGCGCATGAAAACAAAGAAAGCTGGAGGACCTGATAACGTCTCCCCATCATGCCTGAAAGCCTGTGCAAATCAACTCGCTCCAATCTTCACCCGGATCTTCAACAAGTCACTGGAGAAATGTGAGGTCCCCTCCTGCTTCAAACGATCCACCATCATCCCGGTGCCCCAAAAAACCCACCATCCTAGGATTAAATGACTACAGGCCTGTAGCCCTGACGTCTGTGGTCATGAAATCCTTTGAGCGGCTGGTGTTGAAGCACCTGAAAGACGTCACAGGCCCTCTACTGGACGCCCTGCAGTTTGCTTACCGAGCAAACAGGTCGGCAGATGATGCTGTTAACTTAGGTCTACACTTCATCCTGCAACACCTCGACCACCCAGGGACCTACGCCAGGATCCTGTTTGTAGACTTCAGCTCGGCCTTCAACACCATCATACCAGACATCCTCCACCAGAAGCTCACCCAGCTCAACGTCCCAGCCTCCACCTGTCAGTGGATCAACAGCTTCCTGACGGACCGACAGCAGCAGGTGAGACTGGGGAGCATCTTCTCCCGAACCAGATCAATAAGTACTGGTGCTCCCCAGGGGTGTGTTCTATCCCCACTCCTCTTCTCCCTGTACACAAATGACTGCACCTCAGCGGACTCGTCCGTGAAACTCCTGAAGTTTGCAGATGACACCACTGTCATTGGACTGATCCAGGACGGTGATGAGTCTGCATACAGACAGGAGGTGGATCGGCTGGTACACTGGTGTAGTCAGAACTGCCTGGAACTAAACCCACTCAAGACTGTGGAGATGGTAGTGGACTTTCGGAAAACACCACCTCCATACACCCCCCTCACCATCCTCAACAACACCGTGTCGGCTGTGGATCACTTCAGGTTCTTAGGAACCACCATCTCTGAGGACCTGAGATGGTCTTCACACATAGACACTGTTCGGAAGAAGGCCCAGCAGAGACTGTACTTCCTGAGGCAACTTAAGAAGTACAACCTTCCACAGGAGCTGCTGGTCATCTTCTACACTGCCATCATTGAGTCTGTCCTGTCTTCATCCATCTCCGTGTGGTTCGGTTCATCCACCAAACAGGACAGGTCCAGACTGCAACGAACAATCAGGACTGCAGAGAGAATCATCAGGGCTGACCTTCCCTCCATCCAGGACTTATACAGGTCTAGGGTCAGGAAAAGAGCTGCTAAAATCTCTGCAGACCCCACACACCCTGCACATAAACTGTTTAGAGTTCTGCCTTCAGGCCGACGCTACAGAGCGCTGTTCACTAAAACCAGCCGCCACAGAGACAGTTTCTTCCCCCAGGCTGTTTCTCTGTTGAACATTCAATAAAATACAAAACAACAGCATACAGATGTTGCAAATGCACCTTTTTATTTATATATGTGTATATTGTACATTGTAAATATGTATATTCTGTTGTGCAAAAACAAAAACCAAAGAGCAAAGTGTACCGGAGTCAAATTCCTTGTTTGTATGTACAAACTTGGCATTAAAGCTGATTCTGATTCTGATTCTGATTCTGATTCTGATTCACAGGTGTGTCCTACTGCCATTTGCTGAAATACACGCTCCCAGTTAGAAACAGATCACAGCTAGGTGAACGCTGTTCAAGCCGTGTGCTTGATCTGTGCTAATGATTTTGTAGTCAAAGTATGGGCAGGCCATAGCCAGTGTAAAGCATATCATTGATGTTTCATCCCTATCAGTGAATGTGCCATTGCTGTTTATCCACCATCAACGGTAGCCCTGCTTACTAGCCTGTGTGTTCACGGCAGGCTCTGCTGTGGAGGGAGGGCTGTAGCACAGCAGAGAGCAAGACGGAGGGACATGCAAGGTGTGCTTGTTTAAATTTTCAGGCAAAGTTCGTGGTTTACTCAGAACTCTCCACTGCAGCTTGAAAGTTTGTAGTGAAATATATGATCACATGTATGTGTGTTTCTGCTTCACATGGCTGTGGAATTTCTCACAATTTAATTCAGTTCAATTCAGTTTATTCATATAGCGCCAATTCACAACACATGTTGTCTCAAGGCACTTCAGAAAAGTCAGGTTCATACATTCCAATTAGTCCTAATCACTGAACGATGCAGTCAGATTCAGTTATTTATTCAAATTGGATAAAAAGTTTTTCTGTCTAAGGAAACCCAGCAGATTGCATCCAGTCAGTGACTTGCAGCATTCAATCCTCCTGGATGAACATGTAGAGACAGTGGACAGTCACTGGCGTTGACTTTGCAGCAATCCCTCATACTGAGCATGCATGTAGCGACAGTGGAGAGGAAAAACTCCCTTTTAACAGGAAGAAACCTCCAGTAGAACCAGAAACAGGCTCAGTGTGAGCGGCCATCTGCCACGACCGACTGGGGGTTAGAGAGAACAGAGCAGAGACACAAAGAGAACAAAGAAGCACTGATCCAGGAGTACTTTCTATGGGAAGGAAAAGGTAAATGTTGATGGATGTAGCTCCTTTAGTCGTTTCACCTAGAAAGAAAGAACAGATCAACTCTGAGACAGTTTTCAGGGTTAGAGTCTAAAAGTGTTATGATTCTGGCCCGTCTGCCTGCTCTGCTCTCACTCATGCAATTAACTCATCTGATTCACCTGTCTGCTGCTGCGCTGCTGCACAATCACCGTCATGCCACACACCTGTGGAGCTGCAGTTTTAAAATTACAGGGAGAGAACCTAGACTCACGCCTCCTGAACTGTTTAGGGGAGATCCTGACCAGTGCCGTGCTTTTCTTACTCAATGTGAGATTCATTTTGAGCTTCAGCCTTCTTCGTTCCCTTCTGAGCGCTCTAAGGTGGCGTTTGTTATTTTCCTGCTCTCTGGAAAGGCTAAGCAATGGGGCACTGCTGAGTGGCAAAATGGTTCGATCACATGTGCTTCTTATTCTGCATTCTCCAAGAGCTCATCAGGGTTTTTGATCCAGTTCTTCCTAGTCGTGAAGCTGCCAGAGGTTTACTCTCCATTAAACAGGGAGAGAGAAGTGTTACATCTTATATCATTGACTTTCATTTACTGGCAGCAGACAGCCTTTGGAATGAGCATGCTAAAATGGATGCTTTCATGCAAGGTCTGAATGAGAACATTAAGGATGAACTGGCTACCCGGGACTACCCTGCCTCCCTTCACCAACTTGAGGACCTGGCAACCCGCATCGATTTGCGGCTCACAGAAAGGAGGGAGGGAGAGGCTTCATAGACGGGTTAATTCCCCTTCAGCTCACAGCTCACAGTCCTGTTCCCCACCTAGAACCCAAGGGTCTTCCACCCCCTTCTGATCACTGTTGTGACCCGGAGCCCATGCAGTTGGGTCGTTCTAAGATTTCTGCGGGGGAACGAGATCGACGAAGGAAGAATAACTTGTGTTTTTATTGTGGTGGACAGGGTCATGTTGCATTCAAGTGTCCGTTAAAAGCCCAGGCTCAGTAGAGGTGAGGAGAATTCTACTGAGCCGAAGTCAACTGTCTGTCAACTGTCTGTCTCCTCATGCTCATTTCCTGCAACTATTCAAGTGTCTTCCACTTCTCATCAGGTGTCAGTATTCATTGACTCAGGGGCGGACACGGAGTTTTATGGATGAGTCGTTCGCCAGGGACCATGACATCAAGCTCCTTCCCACGTCTGACACCCGTAATGTCCTGGCTTTGGATGGTCATAGTATCAACAGTTCATACTACAAGACGGAGGTAATAAAACTCACACTGGGGGGGCAATCATCAGGACGAGGTCACATTCAGGATCATCAACTCTCCTAAACTACCCATTGTTTTAGGGGCCTCCTGGTTACAAAAGCACAACCCCCATATTGACTGGCAAGCCAAAGAGATTTTGGGCTGGGCTAAGTCCTGCTCGGCCACTTGTCTGTCTTCTGCCTCTACAGATATTTTTCCGGAGAATGACATTGAGGAGACATATCCTGATCTGTCTAAGGTGCCGCCCGAATATCATGCACTTAAGGAGGTTTTCAACAAGTCCAGGGCTACGGCACTTCCACCTCATAGACCCTATGACTGTGCCATTGAGCTCCTACCAGGCACTTCTCCCCCTAGGGGTCGATTGTATTCATTGTCAGGACCAGAGAACCAAGCCATGAGGAAGTATGTTGATGAGTCACTAAAAGCTGGTGTTATCAGACCTTCTTCTTCTCCAGCAGGGGCAGGCTTCTTCTTTGTGGGAAAGAAGGATGGTTCCTTGAGACCATGTATCGACTACAGGGGGTTTAAACGACATCACCGTCAAGAACCGATACCCTCTACCACTTATGAACACTGCTTTCGACCAGATTCAGGGCGCCCCCACCTTATAAACACTGCTTCCCCAGATTCAGGGGCCAAGATCTTCTCAAAATTTGGATTTGGAACGTTTACCCCTTTGTTGTAAAAAGGGGGGGGAAGAATGGAAGAGGCATTTAACACTCCTAGGGTAACTATGATTTCCCTTGAAAATCCTTTTTGGGTTTAAAACCAAAATCCCCCCTGCGTTTTTCAGGCTTTTGGTGAATGTGTCCTGAGGGGATAGGGTGGACAGTTTTTTATATTTTGATGACATTCTGATTTATTCTCGGGATTGGAAAACCCACAGAAATCAGCCCGGGGGCGTCCTCCCCGTCTTTTTCAAAATCATGTTTGTCAAAGCTGAAAAGTGTGGTTTCAAAACCATATCACTTCTTTCCTTGGTTTTCATCATTTTCCCCAGACCAAGTTAGTGGGACCCCCCCAAAAGGAAAGGCATCTTGGAATGGCCCTTCCTAACGGACCGCAAAAATTTCAAAGGTTTTGGGGGTTTGCTAATTTTTAAAAAGGTTCATAGGAACTATAGCCTCGGGCCCCTCTTTAATGTCTCAATCACCCAAGGACAAGGGGGGTTTGGAATGGAGGCTGAAAGAGTTTTGTAAGTTAAAAGGATTATTAAAGTTGCTCCTGTTCACGGTCCCCTAACCCGATAAACAGTTTTTTGTGGGGTTACGCCCAAACACGGGGTTTTTGGGGGGGGCCTAAAAAAAAAATTCTATGGCCGTATTCCCCCCTGTCCCCCTTCTTTTCAGGACTTTTTTTTCCAAAGCAAGGCATTTGAGGGGGGGGGGACCGAGAACTTTTGGCAGTAAAGTTGGCTCTCGAGGAGGGGAGGCTTGGCAAGGGGGAAAGGGAAACCGTTTTTTGTAGGGGACAATCAAAAATGGAGTACCTGAGATCAGCGAACCCTTAACCCAGGCAGGGCAAGGGGGGCTTTTTTTTTTGGAAGTTTAAATTCTCTTTGTCTTTCAGCCCTGGAGTCAAAAATGGCAAAACCAACGCCCTGTCCAAAATACGGGAACCCCCCGGGCACAGACCCTTGGGGAGGATGTTTTTATTCTTCCCAATCGGAGACTTCTGTCACCATGTTGGAGTTGGAGGGAAGGTTAAAATACCAAAAGACCTCCCTATAAAACTTCAGGGCCCACCTGACGGTGTTTTGTTCTGGAGCGCCTCGTACCCAATGTACGAATTCATTGCCATAATTTACGTCGGTTCTGTCAGTCCTGGTTCAGCAGGGAGTTACAGATGGTTCCGAACTCAGTTGTGGGTGGCCATTCTCTTGTCAAAGATGTTCAAAGATTACGTCACAGCCTGTACTCATTGTTCCCAAGACAAAGTATTCTCTTATCACCTCATGATGGACTCTTGCATTCCCCTACCCCTTCCTCCTCGTCCCTGGTCCACACAATAGCCATGGACTTCGTCACAGGTTTGCCAGTTTCTAATGGTTTCACAGTTCTGTTAAACATTCATCGGACAGCACTTTCTAAAATGGTTCACCTAGTCCCTCTTCAAAAAGTTGCCCTCAGCCAGTAAAGGGGGACATTCTGGCACGTGAGGTTTTCTCGCCTTCACGGCATACCCACAGGACATTGTCTCAGACAGAGGGCCACAGTTTGTGTTTTCAAGTTTCTGAAAGAGTTTTGTTCCTTGCTGGGGATTACTGTTAGTTTGTCCTCAGGATTTCACCCACAGTCGGATGAAGAACGTGAGAGGGCCAACCAGGAGGTGGAGACCAAACTTTGCGCACTATGTGAGTTCAGACGCACCAAATGGTCTCAAAATTTACCCTGGGTTTGAATATGCCTGTCAAACCCACCCTCCCGGCTAGTGCCACGGGGTTATCCCCTTTCCAAGTTGTGTTTGGTTTTCAGCCACCCTTGTTCACTGTCCAGGAGAAGAGGCTGAGGTACCTTCTGCTCAGGCCGCGGCTCCCTAAATGTCAGCGCATCTGGAGGAAGCAAGAAGGTCTATGATCAGAATGTCGGAGGTGCAGGCACGCACAGCAAAATCGTCGGAGAATCCCTGCTCCCAAGCTACAAGGTGGGGACAGAAGGTTTGGGCTATCCCACCAAGGACCTCCCGCTTCTGGTTGCCTTCCGTAAGCTGGCACCTCGTTTTGTGGGACCCTTTCCCATATCCAAGATCATCATTCTGTGGCTGTTTGTTTACGTCTGCCTCGTGCCATGAGAGTTCACCCTACCTTCCACGTGTCCCGGATCAAGCCCTATGTGGTGTACCTGTCTGCCAGATTTGCTAAAAAACATTTTTGATTAGTTATCCAGGTTCCTTTCAGTGACTGATCTCGTTCCATGACCTGGCCTTGCCTTACGGATTATTCCCTCTTGCTTGCTCCTTGTCTGACGGATTGGATTTTGGATTTCGACTCTGTTTCTGCCTCTGGTTTATGTCTCTGCCTGCCCCTTGTCTGACGCCTCTAGCCCTGGAATTCGACCCTGTTTCTGTCCCTGGATTTACGTTTCAGCCTAGCCATGGTTTATTCAGCCTGAGTTCGCCTTGGCTCTAGTCTGCCTGGATTTATTGTCAAGAGGACAATCACAGCTCTCTGTGTTCCTGTCACAGCGTCAGCTGGTTCCCCGGAGGATTTGGATCAGTCGGCAATCCGACTTCAGTCTGTTGGACGCTTCCTCATTAACTGTCTGGATCTCTTCCTCCTCTGGATTCTGTGCCTCATCACCAGACTGAGAAGGTTAGTGGCTTTATCTAACTCCTTGCAGATCCTGAGTTTTATTCAGCCACTAACTAGTCTCTCTGTTCTCAGTGGTTCCTGGAAGCTGACTGCTGTTCTTCTGCTCTCTGATCCTGAGTTTCTGAATAAACCTTTTTACTTATCACTTTGTGTTTGGCTGAATTTGGGTTCTCTGTCTCTGGTCGTGATAGAAAGAGAGCACATAGAGTTAGTCACAGTAAAACCTCAGTCAGTAGCTATGTCTAGGAGAGAGAAAGGGTTAAACACTGAAAGACAGGGCCATGTGGATCATCGGTAGAGGGTGAGCATTAAGTTGTTGCCAGCAGAAGCTCAGACGATGCCCCGCTCCAGAAAGGTGTCACAGGTAGACACAGAGTCAGGCCAGGTGTAGCTTCTAGGAAGAGAAAAAACAGAGACAACAAAGTTAAAAGCTGAAATAACAGCAAATAATACAAAATTGAAGAGTAGTGTGAGAATGTAGCGAAGAGGGTGAAAGTGGTCATTATGTCCTCCAGCAGCCTAAGCCTATAGCAGCATAACTACAGAGATGGCTTAGGTTATCCTGAGCTAACTATAAGCTTTATCAAAAAGGAAAGTTTTAAGCCTAGCCTTAAAAGTTGACAGGGTGTCCGCCTCACGGACTAAAACTGGGAGCTGGTTCCACAGGAGAGGAGCCTGATAACTAAAGGATCTGCCTCCCATTCTACTTCTAGAGACTCTAGGAACCACCAGTAAACCTGCAGTCTGAGAACGAAGTGCTCTGTTAGGAACGTATGGAACAATCAGATCTCTGATGTATGATGGAGCTAAATCATTAAGGGCTTTATATGTGAGGAGGAGAATTTTAAATTCTATTCTGGATTTAACAGGGGAGCCAATGAAGGGAAGATAAAAGGTAGGGGAAATATGATCTCTCTTTTTAATTTCATCAGAACTCTTGCTGCAGCATTTTGAATCAGCTGAAGGCTTTTTAAACTGCATTTTTTGTGGACATCCTGATAGTAAAGAATTACAATAGTCCAGCCTTGAAGAAACAAATGCATGGACTAGTTTTTCAGCGTCACTTCTGGATAGGATATTCTAATTTGGCAATTGTTCCGGAGGTGAAAGAAGGAAATCCTAGAAACCTGTTTAATATGGATTAAAAAAAAATGAACTGTCCTGGTCAAAAAATAACACCAAGGTTTTTTACTTTATTGTCAGAGGTCAATTTAATGGCATCCAGGTTAAGTGATTGACTACAAGCAGTTTCTTTTTTAAAGACTCCAGTCCAAAGATGACAACTTCTGTCTTGTCTGAATTTAGAAGCAGATAATTTAAAGTCATCCAAGTTTTTATATCTTCAAGACATGCTTGTAGTCTATCTAACTGGTTGGTCCTTCATAGATTTATGGATAAGTAAAGCTGAGTATCATCAGCGTAAAACAGTGAAAATTTATTCTATGCTGCCTAATAAATTTGACCTATTGGAAAGCATATATATAGTAAAGAGAATTGGCCCAAGTACTGAACCCTGTGGTACTCCCCAATTACCCTGGAGTTTAAAGATGATTTATCATTTACATGAACAAACTGGAATCTGTCAGACAAATAAGATTTAAACCAGCCTAGTGCTGTCTCCCCTGATCCCTACAGCATATCCAGCCTTTTAAGAGTATATATGGCTAGACTGTAACAAATGCAGCACTGAGATCTAACAGAACCAGTACAGGAAACAAGTCCATTATCTGAGGCCATAAGAATATCATTAGTGACTTTCAGCAGAGCTGTTTCAGTGCTATGATGAGCTCTGAACCTGACTGAAACTCTCAAAACAGGTCATTGCTGTGTAAATGCTCACACATTTGATTAGCAACTATTTCTCAAGAATTTTAGATAGAAACGGAAGATTGGATATAGGTCTGTAATTTATTAAGTCATCTCGATCAAGCGAAGGTTTTTTAAGCAAAGTTTAATACAGCTACCTTAAAAGCTTGTGGTACATACCCATTTACTAAGGATAGATTAAATCATATCTAAAATGGGGCTAGGTAATCACAGAGGAACACTTCCTTAAATAATTTGGTTGGGATTGGGTCTAATATACAAGTTGAAGGTTTAGATCAAGCTAATATTTCTGATAACTCAGGAAGCTCCACAGGATCAAAACAGTCCAAACACAGATCAGGTTCTAAGTTATTTCAATGTTGTCTCACTAGTTGAGGATGAAGTAATCATCTTCGGGAGTATGTCAAAGATTTTCTTCTTAATAGAATCAATTTTATTTTTGGAAGAATCCCATAAAAGTCATGACTGCTGAGAGCTATGGGGAATGGATGGCTCAACAGAGCTATGACTCTGTGTAAATTAGCAACTGTATAAAGAGAAACCTAGGATTATTCTTGTTCTCTTCTATTAATGATGAGAAATAAGCTGTTCTAGCTTGGCGAAGTGTCTTTTTATAGAACAGTAGGGCGCCATTTTCTCTCCAATTTTCTAACATTGTGCTTTTAAAGTACGCAGCTCTGAATTAAACCAGGGAGCCTGCCTCCTATGAATAATTTCCTTCTTTTTCAAAGGGGTGCATTGTCTAATGCACCACGCAATGATGAAGTAACACTATGAACAAGAGAATCAATTTTGTGAAGGGGAAGAAAACTAAATTATTGCCTTCCACTCGTTTTTCTGTGATAATGAGGGAAACAAAAGTGGGGGGGTGAAACAGATTCTTTAAAGGTTGTTACAGCATTGTCTGATAAATGATCTACTATAATGCAATTTTTCTTTCAGGTGTGGACTACTTGGTTAAATTAAACTCAAAGGTTATAAAAAATGGTCAGACAGCACAGGGTTTATGAGGAAAATATTGTTATGTCTTTACACTCAATGGCCATATGTCAGCAAAGGGTCCAGAGAATGAAGACAAAACGTGGGGTAGGTTGTTTAATGTTTTGAGTAAAAGCCAATTGGAGTCTAAGATACCATTAAAGGCTATATTTAAGCTATCACTTCCAGTGTCAACATGAATGTTAAAATCCCCCACTATAATAACCATTATCTGTATTTAACCACACTAAATCAGATAAAAAGGTCTGAGAACTGATCTAAAAATTGAGAGTAAGGGCCCCTGTGGACGGTACAAAACAACAAACAGAAGTGGGTTTAGTGCTTTGCAATTTGGATGAGGAAAAACTGAGGATTAAATATTTAAAAGAGTTGTAGCTATTGATTGGTCTGGGACTAGTCAATAAATCGGACTGAAAGATGGTGCTACCCTCCTCCTCGCCAAGTATTTCGAGGAATGTGAAAATTTAAATAATTAGTAGGAGTTGACTCATTTATAGTAACAATAATCCTCTTGCTGCAGCCAGGTTTCTGTGAGACAAAATAAATCAATCTGATTGTCACAAATCAGGTCACTAACTAGCAAAGTCTTTAGAAGAGAGAGATCTTATGTTCAGTAAGCCACATTTAATTGTTTCTATTTTTCTTTTTAGTCTGAGTTGTGTTTTATAATTAGATTTTCCTGATTTCCTCGTTTTAAGTAATTTTTAATCTATTCAGTTTTGGCCGTGGGCGAGGACACTGTCTTAATAGGGTAATGGGTGGGTAGCAGTACAGAAGCTGCAGAGAGGAGTGTTAAACTACGACCCTGCTTCCTGGTCTTGAACCCTGGGTTGTCAGAGGTTTGGAGAACTAATAAATTCGGGCCAGATTCCTAGAAAGAAGGAGATACTCCATCCAAAGTGGGATGGATGCCGTCTCTCCGGAATCAGACCAGGTTTTCCCCAAAAATGTTCGCCAATTATCAATGTAGCCCACATTTTTCTGCGACACCACCTAGACAGCCAGCGGGTTGAATGACAGCATGCGGCTAAACATGTCGTCACTGGTCAGATCGGGGAGGGGACCAGAGAAAATGACGGAGTCCGACATTGTTTTGGCAAACTTACACACCGAAGCAACACTAACTTTAGGAGGAGAAGGCACGATAGGATTGTTGGAGGCGTGGTAAGGCGTATTCGTCGTCACTTCCTGTTTTGCACTTGGTGAATTGTTTGGTGTGTGAAGGCTTTCTCGTTTGATCTGATTTCTCTCTACTGTGATATCTCTTACTTGTTATAATACATAAGCACGTTAAAAACAATACTTTTGTTGCTGTATTTAACGTTTTTGTGCGACTCTCCGTGTTTTACACGGTTTTTTTCTAGTAGTGGTAAGGGGTCGCTAGCTTAGCGTTAGCTCTAGCTCCACCATGGCGACCGTTCTGCTGTTTCTTCTCTCTGAGTCTCCTCTCTCCTGCTCTCTGTGTCAGATGTTCAGTTACTCCTCTGCCTCCTTTAGTGATAATGGTACGGTGTAATAAATGTAGATTTTTGTAGCTTTGGAGGCGAGGGTGTCGGATTTGAGGCCCGGCTCCCCCGCGTGTTGAAAAACCAGCAGATAGCCGAGGCCCTTTTTAGCCAGCGCGGAGCCACCGAGGGTAGTCCCCGTAGCAGTCCTCCAGCAGAACCCGCGCAACGGGATCTCAGGCGGCTGGGTGACGGTACGCAGGAAGCATAGTTTTAGATCTCAGCCCACAGGTCACCACCAAAAACACGTCTGCGTTTTCCTAATAGATTGGCCCGCTCAGCGACACACCGCTGAGAAGCCAACTCTGGTAATTGGCAGGCTCCATAGTCAAGAAACGTGGCACTAGAGGACACCAGCGACCATAGTCAAATGTCTGCCAGGGGCCAAACGGGCGACATCAAATCCTACCTGAAACTGCTGGCTAAGGATAAGCGTAAATACGGTAAGATTGTTATTCACCGCTGGCGGTAATGACACCCGGTTACGTCAATCGGAGGTCACTCTAAAGTTAGTGTTGCTTCGGTGTGTAAGTTTGCCCAAAAAAACAATGTCGGACTCCGTCATTTTCTCTGGTCCCTCCCCGATCTGACCAGTGACGACATGTTTAGCGGCATGCTGTCATTCAAACCGCTGGCTGTCTAGGTGGTGTCCAGAAGAAAACAAGGGGCTACATTGATAATTGGCAAAACATTTTGGGGAAAACCTGGTCTGATCTCGGAGAAAGAGCCGCATCCATCCCACTTTGGATGAAGCAGCTCTTTTTTAGGAATCTGGCCGAATTATTAGTTCTCCAAACTCTGACAACCCAGGGTTCAGACCAGGAAGCAGGGTCGTAGTTTAACACTCCTCTCTGCAGCTTCTGTACTGCTACCCACCCATTACCCTATTAAGACAGTGTCTCGCCCACGGCCAAAACTGAATAGATTAAAAATAATCTAAAAAGAGGAAAAATCAGGAAAATCTCATAAAAAATAAACACAACTCAGACTAAAAATAAAAAATAAAACAATTAAATGTGGCTTACTGAACATAAGAATTCCTCTCTCTCAAAGACTTTGCTAGTTAGTGACCTGATTTCTGACAATCAGATTGATTTATTTTTGCCTCACAGAAAACCTGGCTGCAGCAAGAGGATTATGTTACTATAAATGAGTCAACTCCTACTTAATTATTAAAATTTTCACATTCCTCGAAATACTGGGCGAGGAGGAGGAGGAGTAGCAACCATCTTTCAGTCCGATTTATTGATTAGCCCAGACCAATCAATAGCTACAACTCTTTTGAATATTTAATCCTTAGTTTTCCTCATCCAAAATTGACAAAGCACTAAAACCACTTCTGTTGTGTTTTGTAATGTCCACCAAGGCCCTTACTCTCAAATTTATAGATCAGTTTTCAGACCTTTTATCTGATTTAGTGTTAAATACAGATAAAGTTACTATAGTGGGGGATTTAAACATTCATGTTGGACACTGAAAGTGATAGCTTAAAATATAGCCTTTAATGGTATCTTAGACTCAATTGGCTTTACTCAAAACATTAAGAGACCTACCCACGTTGTCTTCATTCTCTGGACCTTGTGCTGACATATGGCATTGAGTGTACAGACATTAACAAATTTTCTCACAACCCTGTGCTGTCCGAACATTTTTTAATAACCTTTGAGTTAATTTAACCGAGTACTCACACCTGAAAGAAATTTCATTATAGTAGATCATTATCAGACAATGCTGTAACAACCTTTAAAGAATCTGTTCACTTTTAATTGCTCATTATCACAGAAAACAGAGTGGAGGGCAATAATTTTGTTTCTTCTCCTTCACAAATTGATTCTCTTGTTCAGAGTGTTACTTCATCATTGCGTGGTGGCATTAGACAATGCAGCCCCCTGAAAAAGAAGGTAATTATTCATAGGAGGCTAGCGCCTGGTTTAATTCAGAGCTGCGTACTTTAAAGCACAATGTTAGAAAAATTGGAGCGAAAAAATGGCGCTCTACACACCTAGAGGATTCCTACTTAATCTGGAAAAATAGCCTACTGTTGTATAAAAAGACACTTCACCCAAGCTAGAACAGCTTATTTCTCATCATTAATAGAAGGGAACAAGAATAATCCTAGTTTCTCTTTAATACAGTTGCTAATTTACACAGAGTCATAGGCCTGGTTGAGCCATCCATTCCCTTAGCTCTCAGCAGTCATGATTTTTATGGGATTCTTTCTTGTAAATAAAATTGGATTCTATTAAGAAGAACATCTTTGACAATCTCCCAGAGATGATTACTTCATCCTCAAACAAGTGAGACAACATTGGAAATAACTGTAGAACCTGATCTGTGTTTGGACTGTTTTTGATCCTGTGGAGCTTCCTGAGTTATCAGGAAAATATAGCTTGTCTAAACCTTCAACTTGTATGTTAGGAACCAATCCCAACCAAATTATTTAAAGGAAGTGTTTCCCTCTGATTACCAGCCCCATTTAGATATGATTAATCTATCCTTTAGTAAAAATGGATATGTACCACAGGCTTTTAAGGTAGCTGTAATTAAACCTTTGCTAAGAAAACCTTCGCTTGATCGAGATGACTTAATAAATTACAGACCGATATCCAATTCTTCCGTTTCTTATCTAAAATTCTTGAGAAAATAGTTGCTAATCAAATGTGTGAGCATTTACACAGCAATGACCTGTTTGAAGAGTTTCAGTCGGTTTTCAGAGCTCATCATAGCACTGAAAACAGCTCTGCTGAAAGTCACTAATGATATTCTTATTGCCTCAGATAATGGACTTGTGTCTGTACTAGTTCTGTTAGATCTCAGTGCTGCAATTTGATACAGTCGATCATAATATTCTCTTAGAAAGGCTGGAAATGCTGTAGGGATCAGGGGAACAGCGGCTAGGCTGGTTTAAATCTTATTTGTCTGACAGATTTCCAGTTTGTTCATGTAAATGATAAATCATCTTTAAACTCCAGGGTTTAATTGTGGAGTACCACAGGGTTCAGTACTTGGGCCAATTCTCTTTACTATATATTATATGCTTCCAATAGGTCAAATTATCAGACAGCATAGGATAAAATTTTCACTGTTACGCTGATGACACTCAGCTTTACTTATCCATAAATCCTGATGAGCCCAACCAGTTAGATAGACTACAAGCATGTCTTGAAGACATAAAAAACTTGGATGACTTTAAATGTTCTGCTTCTAAATTCAGACAAGGACAGAAGTTGTCGTCTTTGGAACCGGAGTCTTTAAAAAAAGAAACTGCTTAGTCAATCACTTAAAACCGGGATGGCATAAATTGACCTCCGATAATAAAGTCAAAAAACCTTGGTGTTTATTTTGACCAGGACATGTCATTAAATCCCATATTAAAACAGTTTCCAGGATTTCCTTCTTTCATCTCCGGAACATTGCCAAAATTAGAAATATCCTGTCCAGGAATGATGCTGAAAAACTAGTCCATGCAATTTGTTTCTTCAAGGCTGGACTATTGTAATTCTTTACTATCAGGATGTCCACAAAATACAGTTAAAAGCCTTCAGCTGATTCAAAATGCTGCAGCAAGAGTTCTGATGAAAATTAAAAAAGAGGAGATCATATTTCCCCTACTTTAGCTTCCCTCATTGGCTCCCTGTTAAATCCAAATATAATTTAAAAATTCTCCTCCTCACATTTTATAAGCCCTTAATGATTTAGCTCATCATACATCAGAGATTGATTGTTCATATGTTCCTAACAGAGCACTTCGTTCTCAGACTGCAGGTTTACTGGTGGTTCCTAGAGTCTCTAGAAGTAGAAAATGGGAGCAGATCCTTTAGTTATCAGGCTCCTCTCCTGTGAACCAGCTCCCAGTTTTAGTCCGTGAGGCGGACACCCTGTCTACTTTAAGGCTAGGCTTAAAACTTTCCTTTTTGATATAAAGCTTATAGTTAGAGTGTCTTAGGTTATCCTGAGCTATCTCTGTAGTTATGCTGCTATAGGCTTAGGCTGCTGGAGGAACATAATGACCACTTTCACCCTCTTCGCTACTTTCTCACGCTACTCTTCAATTTTAGCATTATTGCTGTTATTTCAGCTTTTAAACTTTGTTCTCTCTCTTCTCTCTTCCTAGAAGCTACACCTGGGCCTGACTCTGTGTTCTACCTGTGGACAACTGTCTGTAGAGGAGGGGCATCGTTCCGAGCTTCTGCTGGGCAACAACTTGGTGCTCACCCTCTACAGATGATCCACATGGCCCTGTCTTTCAGTGTTTAAACCCTTTCTCTCTTTTTTTCTCCCCTTTTTTTAGACATAGCTACTGACGGAGCTTTACTGCAACTAACTCTATGTGCTCTCCTCAGACTCTAAACCTTGAAAAACTGGCTCAGAGTTTAATCTGTCTTTGCTTCTAGGTGAAACGACTAAAGGAGCTACATCCATTAACATTTACCTTTTCCTTCCCATAGAAGTACTTCCTAGATCAGTGCTTCTTTGTTCTCTTTGTGTCTCTGCTCTGTTCTCTCTAACCCCCAGTCGGTCGTGGCAGATGGCCCGCTCACACTGAGCCTGGTTCTGCTGGAGGTTTCTTTCCTGTTAAAAGGGAGTTTTTCCTCTCCACTGTCGCTACATGCATGCTCAGTAGGAGGGGATTGCTGCAAAGTCAACGCCAGTGACTGTCCACTGTCTCTACATGCTCATCCAGGAGGAGTGAATGCTGCAAGTCACTGACTGGATGCAATCTGCTGGGTTTCCTTAGATAGACAAACTTTTTATCCAATTTGAATAAATAACAGAATCTGACTGCACTGTTCAATGATTTGGATTAATTGTAATGTATGTACCTGACTTTTGTGAAGTGCCTTGAGACGACATGCGTTGTGAATTGGCGCTATATAAATAAACTGAATTAAACTGAATTAAATTAACTTTGGTGACCTCCGATTGACGTAACCGGGTGTCATTACCGCCAGCGTGAATAACAATCTTACTGTATTTACGCTTATCCTTAGCCAGCAGTTTCAGGTATGATTTGATGTCGCCCGTTCTGGCCCCTGGCAGACATTTGACTATGGTCGCTGGTGTCTCTAGTGCCACGTTTCTGACTATGGAGCTACCAATTACCAGAGTTGGCTTCTCAGCGGCGTGTGTCGCTCTGAGCGGGGAAAAATCTGTTAGAAGAAACGCAGACGGGTTGGTGGTGAACCGTGGGCTGAGATCTAGGACTATGCCTTCTACGTAACGTCACCCAGCCGGCCTGAGGCCCCGGCTGCGCGGGCTCTACTGAAGGACAGCTACGGGGAGCTACCCTCGGTGGCTCCGCGCTGGCTTAAGGGGCCTCGGCTATCTGCTGGTTTTTCAACAGCGCAGAGCCGGGCCTCCAAATCCGACACCCTCGCCTCAAAGCTACAAAAAATGCTTACAATTTATTACACGTACATTATCACTAAAGGAGGCAGAGCAGAGGAGTAAACTGAACATTCTGACACAGAGAGAGCAGGAGAGAGGAGACTCAGAGAGAGAAACAGCAGAACGGGTAGCCATGGTGGAGCTAAAGCTAACGCTAAGCTAGCGACCCCTTACCACTACTAGAAAAAACCGTGTAAGACACGGAGAGTCGCCAAACGTTAAATACAGCAACAGAAAGTATGTGTTTTAACGTGCTTATGTATTATAACAAGTAAGAGATATCACAGTAGAGAGAAATCAGATCAAACGAGAGAGCCTTCACACACCAAACAATCCACCAAGTGCAACAGTGAAATCAGGAAGTGATGAAGACGCCTTACCATGCCTGTCAATGCTTTTCTAACATAAGGAAAGCACATTCGGAGAAGAAGGTATGGGTCTCGACTGTCTACAACAGCCTTTGAGAAGGATACATGAAAGCAGCAGAATTTCTGCTAAAAAACCTTCCACTGAAAAACGGTACAATCAGATCACTGTCTGCACTCAGTCCATCTCTACTGCAGGAGAGATGGACTCCCACAGTAGCTTTTATTACCTTGGGTCGGGCTTTACCAAACGTTGTTGCACCAGAAGAGATTGGCAAACTTGATGAAGAGGTACGGGTTTTCAAATTGATGCTGAGCTGGTTGCTCAGGCCCCTTTATATAATGAAGAGGAGTCCAGTGTTGATGTTGGCTGGTGGAGCCCAATTGTGTCTATAAAGAATCGGGAGGGAGGGGAACGATTTCCTGTCCTTAACAAGCCTGTAAAAGCTTTGCTTAGCATATTTACAGGACCTCTGGGTGAAGGATCTTTCAATCTAATGGATTATATTTTTGAGGCAGATACTGTAGATGCTCAATGAATATTGAGACATATGAGGGCCTTACAGTAATTAAATCCACCTTGAAGGCTAGGCAGTGCACAGCTTCAACCATGAGAATGGATCAGCCAATGAGAAGATCATGTCTGTTGGCATATCAGAACTATCAGAAAAAACTGGAAAAGAAAAAAAAGATGCAACATGAAAGAAAGCTTCAAAAGCAGCTGCTTCAGCTAAAGTGTCGCTTGGATCAGACTGTTTAACCCCATCTGCAGCCTCTAAAGCTCCCTCTGCTTCAGCCACAGGTCCAGGCTCAGGGCCATCTAAGACACATAGGCAGAACAGTTTAGCCCTAGCCTCCACCTCTGTAGCCACAGCCTCCACCTCTGTAGCCACAGCCTCCACCTCTGCAGCCACAGCCTTATCCAGGGCATATAGCCACTATGTTCCTTCAACAAAATCAGCCAAAACAACCTATAGACCTGTTGAAGCTGTTTGTTCAGCAAATAGACTCTTGGCCCCCTCCTGTGCTCCAGCCCTGTTCCCTGAACAGGTTAAAGCATCATCTGGGGCATATTGCATCTTTCAGTCAACCTTACTCAAGCCCAACCAAAACTACTGAATCAACCAGCCTTCCCCTGCTACATCCACCGCCTTCAATATAACAGCCACAGATGCTTTCTCTTCTTTTAACCCAGGCACAGTTGTTTCTGGTAAAAGTTTGAAAAGAAGTGGTTTGGATCTCTTACAGGACTAATCCAGAACCTTTAAAGAGGCAGAGAAAAACAGTAGGGATCCTTAAACCAGCTCTGAATAACTTCTTCCGTTAGATTGTGATATTGACCAATCTAAATTTCTGGCAAATGATTTGACTGAAATGTGTTTGTTTAATGTGGTGTTGAGTGTTGATTTTTAGCTGCCGGGCTGCACTCTGAGGCACAGATATTTTACATTATTTCTTAAAGTTCAAATACATTTGAACCACGCTTAAGTCATTGTTACATTGTTACAAGTTGACTTTTTGTGTTGCTAAAAGCAGTTATTTGCACTTTTGAGAGATCATTTTTTATAAACATTGGCAGGAGCAACAATTTGTTATGATTTCATTCCTATCGCCACCGCAAGAAAAGTTTCAGACTCAAGATTTATTTTTACTTTAAGCCCTGACTGTAATATTCAGATGTTTTCTTTCAGTTTCTGCATTTGAACACTTTAATGTTCAGGATGGTTTTTTACTTACCATCTTGAAAGTCAAGGTCAGACTGTCAAACCCCAACAGCACCATACCAGATCTCATACATGGTAGTGGCAGCATCATCTGCCAGTGGTGGTGGTGGTGTAATTAGGAGGAGGACTACCTTCAGACACCAACCAACAGATAGATTAGGCCTTTTTAATGGTTATAAACAATAAGCCCCAGGTCCTCTCTGGTCCAAAAAGTCAAAAATGTTAGAAATAAAATCTCACAGATTAAATCCATTGTGGTGTGTTTGCATGTTTGTTTTTCTTTTTGTAGAGTGAAATAAATCTAAAACAGATTGACAGGAACATATAAAATGAGACCGTCTCTGGGCTGCAGTTAATGATAAGACGACTCTCAGTAATCCACGGCATCATAAAGTAGCTGCTTAGAAATGAAGATACAGTAAAGGTTTATATGTGTTCTCATTTTCTTTTTAAAATGTCAGACTGAATCTTCCTCCAACCTACCGATCACAGTTTTTACTAAAACCTTTTAAGTTCAAGAAGCTCTTCTTCATCTATATTTATTAATCCTCAGGAATTTGTCTACACAACAAATAATAACCTTTCTATGCTGTAGATATTTGAGAGTGTGTACCTTCCATGTTCCCAGACCCAGCAGCGGCATACGTGTGCCGTCATTAAGCTGAACGTGCCTGACCACCTGTGTGTCCTCCATGGAGAGCATTTAGTCACAGCGGCACAAACTGCCACTGAAGCTGCTTTCCTCTTCCTCTTTCCTTTCTGCTGTGTCAACGTCCTTCCTTTTTCTTTGCTGATTTTATTTCATCGCATTTGTTTCTGTTCACCTCCGACTTACTTTGTACCTACTCACTTTCTTCCTTATCTAGCAGAGAGTTAATTATTGGGCAACGTTTAAAGTACTGCACCACCTTCAAGTATTTATGAGTAAATACTAAGTCAGTACTGGCAGGTTTCAAAGGTCACTTCACTCATATTTGCACCAGTGTGTGTGTGTGTGTGTGTGCGCGCACACATACACATACACACACACACACCAGTCGGATGACAAATATGCTGAAATATCTTCAGCTGGCCAGTAGATGGAGATGATCCAACGCTGAGGTGTGCAGCTGCAGATTTGATAGTGTCCAGGGAATGATACTACTACCACTGCCTCGTGTATTTATTTGGGACCAACACAAAGTAGTGTGGCTGCACGGTGGCGCAGTTGATAACACTGTTTCTGAAAGAAGGTCCTGGGATCGACTCCCGGCCGGGGGTCTTTCTGCATGGAGTTTGCATGTTCTCCCCGTGCATGTGTGGGTTCTCACCGGGTACTCCGGCTTCCTCCACAGTCCAAAAACATGACTGTTAGGTTAATTGGTCTTTCTCTATTCCCCTCAGGTGTGAATGAGTGTGTGTGTGCATGGTTGTTTGTCCTGTGTGTCTCTGTATTGCCCTGCGATGGTTTGACGACCTGTCTAGGACGTACCCCGCCTCCTGCCCATAGACTGCTGGAAACAGGCACCAGCACCCCCATGACCCACTATTGAAGAAGTGATATAGAGGATGAATGAATGAATGAACAAAGTAGTGCATAATTGTAAAATGTAATTTTTTTTACAAATAAAATCTGAAAAGTGTGGCATGCAGTTGTGTTCAACCCCCTTTACTTACTATGTACAACCCAAGGTACCAATAATCCTCTAAAGTCACCTAATTAGAAACTAGAGTCCACCTGTGTGTCTCTCTGAGTTGGCTTTGAGGGTGTGCATGACATTTTGGCCATCGTCTTTGCCTGATGAACAGTGACAGGGTGCGATCTGTGCTGTGTGGCTTGTTATCCTTCAGGTTTTTGGTGCGTTCCGTACGTGATTTGAACGTCAAACGCCTCAATTTGGACGCTCTAAATGTGCGTCAAAAACGCTCTAGACTCGTCTGAGCCAAGTGTGCACAGACACACTTTGGGAGGAGCTACCCTTATTTTCCTTTGCCGGTCTCTTGTGTACAATGGCAGTTGCAATCGAGAGAGTGGCTTGGCGTTATTTGCTGAATAATGGCAGGACGGGCACAAACCGCGACAATAATGCTCCTTTTCCACTGGCTTGTTTTAGGAACTGCGGCTCCGCTCAGGCGGCGGGGGCAGGAGAAGCAGCGTGGAGAGACGCTGCTGTCTGGATGCTGAAGCTCCAAAGTGTCCCTGAAGAAGTTCAAATTTTATGAGGAAGTTTTTGTCTTAGCCATGGCGATAACGAGGACCAGGACTTTAAAGCCCAGAACCGTGGACTTCTGACTGCGGTGAAGTTAGTTTTAGGTTGGATGTTGGATCTTCGTGCTCCATAGATTCAGCGGGTCTTCCTCCAGTTTGATCCGATGCAGGCAGTCTGATTACGAGCAGCTGCTCTCAGCCTGCTCCCTCCTCCTGTAGACGCTGGTTCTCTGAAGGACCGTCAATAAATATCCGAAACAAACACGGTGTTTCATGGTGGTTTTGGAAGAAATGTTTGTGCCTCTGAACAGCTGATTTTATGTGTGATCAGCTGGTTTAGGCTGTTATTAACTACAGCGCCCCCTACCAGCATGTCATTCAGAAAGCTGATGTATCCTTTTTCTTTTTCAGCCTTCAGGCTGGTTTATGATTTGCAAACAGTAAAATAGTCCTTCTGTCCCATGATAAATTATGTCACTATGTTACAAAGCTGAGCTTCTCTGATTGGTTGACGCACCGCGTTCAGATTTCCCAACTCTAGCCTCTGCTGCTTTGGAAATGCGAAACGCCCGTCAGCACTTGAAATCTCAAAACACAAGGGCTCAACGCACAAAATGCATCACAACGCGCCACGTCACACGCCCTGAGACATGCGTCCACCATAGACTTTACATGAAAACCAGACGCTCCTGATGCTCAAGTCGCGCTCGGTCTGAACTCACCATTAGAATTATATTATGTTAGAACCTGTTAAAACACAGATTTATTATACATGAAAACCAGAAGGTGTACTTTCTTTTTACCACGACCCTTTCTAGATATTTTCTTCTCTGTTGTTACTTCTAACAGGGGGGTAAAGCAGGTTCAATGACAGCCTGTATAAAGGCCTCTAATTTTGTTGATGCTGTGTTATTGTTAACTTCATGTTCTCCCTCTGTAGATGATCCACCTTTCTCTGTCCCCATGTTTTACCCTGTCTCCTGGTGTTTAACCCTGTCTCTCTCCTAGACATAGATATTGGCTAAGGTTTTACTGCAGCAAACTGAATGTGCTCTTTTTCATCCTATAGATTTGAAAACTAGCTCAGAGCTTATCTGTTTAGTTGTGTTTCTCTCCTAGATGAAGACACAAAATAAGCTACTACTTTTCACTTATCTTTAACATAGAAAGTACTCCTGGATCAGTGTATATATGTTTGCTCTGTCTTCTCAAACCCTGTCGTGGCAGATGGCCGCTCACACTGAGCCTGGTTCTGGTTCCGCTAGAGGTTTCTTCCAGTTAAAGGGGACTTTTCCTCTCCATTGTCGCTACATGCGGATCTAGGAGGAGTGAATGCTGCAAGTCAGTGACTCAATCTGCTGGGTTTCTTAGATAGAAACTTTGCATAATAATCTGTACTTGACTACTTCTAATCTAATTCCATTCAGTTAGACTAGAATCCAATTGGATGGAATTGATTTTTAATCTGTCTTTATGATTGTGTTAAGTTGAAACGACGTGTTGAGAACTGGTGCTGTATGAACAAGGGAAGATGCTTTACCAGCACCAGCTGATCAGCAGAAACTGGAACAAAGCATCTCAATCATCAAAGTGTGGTTTCAAAAGAGGAAGCAACCTCAGTTCACCCCTCTTCATGCAAAGACCCTAAGTAGTATGGAAAATCAGGGCGAGAAGAACGTGTGACTTCAAGTGTTGATTTCACATGGTTAATGTGTTATTGATACATTCACCAACATTAGACCGAGCTAAACTAATCGTTTCGGCCCTCAGACTTGTTTTAACCGTAAAGCAGCTGTGGAGAAGGGTGTATTTGGCTACCTACACATGAAATAATGTTCTTTAATGTAGTGATCTTTTTCTGTTATTCAGAACATTCTTGGTCTTTCCTGCTTACGATACTTAGGTGCATGTTGCTAACCTTGAATTAGCCTGCTGCTTTCAGTCAGTGATGTACTTATTGACTGTTTTGGATCTGACTCTGCTCTCAAATGTGAGCAGACTAATAACAATCCTTTTTTCTCCTTAATGGCTGTCTAATGAGGCGTATCAAACAGCCCTTTTGGATCAGAGCCTGATGACATCACAGTGGGGAAATCTCTTATTTAGTCACAGAACAGATCGTTGAGTGTTTTAACTGGAAATTGTTGATCAGTTTTGTGGCTGATTCTTGGCATGCAGAAAAAGGACAAAATGAGGACTTAGGGCTAAGATCATCTCATACAGGAAATGTGAACAAGCTCTGTGGAAGCAGGTTGAGACAATCCTCACCCACCAAATCCCTCCAGAGAGTGCCGGTTTGTTAGATCTCCAAGCAGCTGCACTCTTCCTCCTCCTTGTTCCTCCTCCTTGCCACATGAACCTTAACTTTATGATTTTAAATTTAAAACACCTGCGATGGACTGGTGACCTGTCCAGGGTGTACCCCGCCTCCCGCCCGTAGACTGCTGGAGATAGGCACCAGCTTCCCTGCAACTCACTGGGGAAGAAACGGTGTAGAAAATGAATGACTGACTATTATCAACACCACTGTTTGGGTTGGATATTTTGTTATATATTAATCCCATTTTGGCTGCTACATGGAAATGAATAAATGAATATAATGATAATGAGCTACAAGATAAACTAACTAAAGTAAAAATCCTTCAGCACCAGTCATGCCAGAGCTTTATTAGAGAACCATAAACAACCCTATTAAAATTGTGTTTATGATACATATACAGTAAATGCAGTTGCATATACAATTTAACATAATGAACATAGGATCAATATATAGGGGAGGTTCTGATGAAGAAGCCTTTAAAACAGATTCTAAAGATGGACCAGAGGATAAACGAGAGGAACCAGCCGGGCCACACCCACTATGTAATTAAAACCTCCCATTCAGACCCTTACACAAAGTATATAAATATACAAAAACAAGTAGAGGATAAAACATGTTGTCTGTATAAAATATAAATATAAGGTCTTCTCATGATGTCACTGAACATCCCACCATCAGTATGGACATGTCCATTTCCGAATATGTGAATAGATGATGCAGTCACACCAGTTCATCTCAGCTGGATCACTGGTCCAGATCATTACCGTCGCAGCTGGGGGGTCTGTAATAACACTGGCAGAACTCTCTGATCCGGACACAGGCCTCCTCCATCAGCGCCTCTGGTACCGTCACCACGATGCGGAAGAAGTTAGGATACTCAAACGCCTGTTGGTCAACAGGACAGATTGCTGTTTATCGTCTGAATTATTCATGTATTATTTTAAGGAGATGTATTAATTATGTTACCGAAGCAGGCAGACAGAAAACGGACTGCTCCGTCACCAGACGTTCAGTGAAGTCCACATCATTTTTAAAATCTGGAAAGTGGTCCATTTCAATGCCAACCTGGAATAATGTGCACAAAAACCCTTTCTCTGTTAAGAAAGTCGCATTTCACATCTTACTTCCTATTACTTAATCTGAAGCGGTCCTTAGAGGAACCGCTGTCCTGTTTAGCATGTCATCAAGTTCTACAGAGGCCCGGTAAACACCCATGTATTCATTTCATGAGAGCTGAAGCAGGGAAACATTTAAAAGTCAGGGCAGGACACAGGATCCCAACCAGAATCAGAACCCCTGCTGTAGAGTCACAGTGGAACGACCCGTTCAGCTGCATTTCAAACCCACACATTAACATCTAAAAATCTGCGATGTCTTTACAGTAAGATGATCTGTCCTCCGTTTTTTTCTTTATTTCATCACATTTATTTGATCAGATTTGGCATCAACTGTTTGTTTTCAGAATTTCTCTGATTAAATCATCAAGAACTGAACCAACAAAAATAAATGAATGAATGCTAATAACACTGACCATGAGGTACATGGCTCCTGAGGGCATGATGGGGTTCAGGCCTGGAACGCCGGACAGCTCGTTGAAACAAAGCTCAGAGTTTGACTGAAGGAAGAACAAAGAAACCCACATGTTTTCAACATTTTATTATCCACATGCAGGGACAATAAAAAAATAAATATCACATAAATGAGGATTTTAATGTTTTACTTGCTCATTAGAATAAAAGAAGAAATGATTTATGATCAAAAGCCTGATCATAAGAAGTGAAGAGCTGCTCATCTTTGATCCTGAACTAAGCGAGAGCTGCAGAGATGTTCAGGCCACTGAGGGCGTGAGCGCAGGAGATGATGGCATCACCTTTAAATAGCTACAGCCTAATCATTACTGCACTTTGCATTTAAAGACAGCAGCTCAGCTTGCCGCAAGAGTGGGTCGTCTGCCTGCTGTTTTACCCATCTGGGAGTCCATAAAGCAGCCTGGGGAGGAGCTAAAGCAGAACCACACGCTGCAGGCGTTTTGGACATCCTGGGGATGACTGAAATAAATTCACCTTTTATTGCAGCAGCTTAACCTTCTTCTTAACCACTCTCCAAAGTGGGAAAGACACGAGAACATGCCAGGAATTTGCTAAATTTGGTTGGTCCCTTAAGAATCTCCACTGTTACGTACAGTGGAGGAGATGAGGTGACGTGGGCCTGTCTCTCTTCCAAATGTCCTGGGAACTTTGTTGAGAGCTCTCTGTAATGCCAGGACATCTGGTAGAAAACTGAACATAGGTCACCTTTAGGTCTTTCAGCAGGATAGTGATCCAGAACATCTGACCACAGCAACTCAGAAATGGTTCAGCAGACAATAAATCCACCTTCTTCCATCTCAGTCCTAAGACCTGAATTCTGTAGAAACTCCATTTCTCCATCTTTTCTCTACCTTGAGGAAGCTGATGGTGTTGCTGTAGAAACTCTGAGGTGTATTATTAAGGATGCTCTCCAGCGCCCCCTGGACGATGGTGCAGGCTCCCAGAATACGTTGGCTCAGTTTCACCAGACCCTGCCGAATCTGAGGTAGTGACAGAAAGGTGTCAATTATCATTTTTATTTTAATTATGATTTTATAATTAATAATGTATGGAAATATTCAATTAATAATACATAAAATCTGAAAAACAAACAATAGATTTAGAACATATATAATTTATAACTGTAGTGTTTTGGGAGTTTGTGGGAATAATTGGCTGTTCTGATAGATGTTCATGTTACACCAACAGACAGAAGATGCTTTAATTTAACGTGGAGATGACACATTTATCTCCTGCTGGGATTTTAAAGCACAAAGGAGGAAGTAAAGCTGCTACAGACATCAGCGTACAAACACCATCAAATAACATCCCAAGAACCCCGTTTCACTTTAATTATAAAAGAAAAACAACTAGGCTGGACCTCAGATCCGAAGATATTATTCCTATCATGGATTAGGATCCATCCCATCCTCCATCCGGGTACCAGCCAGCGCTTAGCCAGGCCACCACAGGAAAGAACGGGAACATCGCTGCTGAGGGACGCCAAGGACGGACAACTGCATCCTGGGAAAACCTGGGACAGGAAGGTGAAGAATAAGAGATATCAGAGAGACTCCATTAAGACAGAAGACTGACAGAGAGGCGTTAGCTGTGCTACATCTGATCATTTATAAGCTCAACAACACACAGCTGGTATGTTTACTGACTAGGAGACTTCTCAAGGCAAACAGTTGGTCCGTCACATATAACACTGAGGTCAGAGGTCAAAATGGGAGGACATGGAAAAGTTTGAGGGCCCACTGAAATACTGAAACTGTTAGCGAGGCTTTCAGAACTTTCTGAACCCACAAACTAATCATGTTGCTTGTGAGGCTGAGAGGCTGGGTTCTTATACTGATGGTGAGGGGAGAGGAAGGAACAGTGAGCGTGAGAAGGTCCAGTTACCGCAGAATGCTACACTTCCACGAAAAAGCTGTTTCTTATTAAAGCTCTAAGCTAAGTGATGCACAGAGAGACACCGCCACCCATTGGCCAGACCCAGACCAGTGATGTAACAGCAAATCTGCAACATGGTTACATAATTCCCCAGTTTTAATAGGAATGAATCCAAAAAGGTTTGAAAATAAAACTGGACTTCAGTTCTTGTAGTTGAAGACATTTCATGTGTGAGGGAGAAGCTCCAAGCTTTTAAGATGCGTCGTTCTGCACATCTAAGTTCACATGCAGACTAAACTCCAACAATAGGATGTCGCTGGTGCTGCTGTTGGTCTGGATCACGGAGACGTTTTGGTCACCTGCAGGAAGGTGTGGGTTGGTCTGAAACTGAGTGGGCATCAGGCTTAAAGCTGAACTGGATGTTCCTCCTCTGTTTAGAGTCGGGTTCTCTCCTTCCTCCACTCTTTACCATGCCCTGGATGGTGAGAACCTTCACCAGGATAATGATGACCACTGAAGAGCCACAGGAGATAAGTTGTTATGATGCACCACAGAGTGCACAAAGTGCAGACACAGACAGCCCCTCTCCGCCCACCACACTCCCCCTTCCCTCAGCCCCAAACCCCACAAAGGGGAACATATGTAGTTAAAAAGTGCAAAGTCATCCTGGTCTGATGGTGTTTAATGGGAGAGGGTCAGATCGTTCCAGGGCACCAAGCAACCCACACAACTGCTGGAAAAAGCCCAAAAAAAGCCAGAAATGCCGCTGCATTGATTTTTCTTGTTCAAACATCTAACACTGACATGTAAATCTTCCAGGCATGAAGGAACAGAGCTAAATTCAAAAGATAAACCAATCTTCTGTCTACACATTAGGATTAGATTTTATTTTCTGTTCAGTTGTCTGGGTGCTATAAGACAAACATGATTCCTAAAAAGCTGTCCAACAAAAGCAGAGACTGTGTGGGTTAAAAAAAACTCACACAGGGACACAGGAAGGCCAAAGCAGGCAGGCCTACAACACGTGGTTCTCTGAAGCATATTTACAAGAACTCTAGCAAAGACCCAGCAAGACCTGAGAGACGGAGACAGAGCCACCAGACAGAAAGTACCAGGAGAAACCAGCCAGATCATGAATGGTTTTGAGTATGCACAACACCTCTGTGGTTCATTATTAAATTGGCAGCATATGTGGGTCCTGGTTGCTGCATGGAGGAGCCCAGCAGCTGTGGCAGCTGACCTGAGGCCAGCATTCACCTGTGTGGCTTATCCATCAGATAACGTGAATGAGGAGCTGGCATGCAGGCCTCATGCCTGAAACATTTGTTGGGTCACACTTTACTGGTTTAACAAAAAAAGCAACATTCTTCTGCAAATCTTTGAGAAACCTCCAGTTTTAAAAGGTTTCACACAGGACCCGTTCCCTGAATGTAAAATATCAATAGATAACCTGATGGCAACAGAACATTTGCAGAGTTTCATTGTTTTTCTTCTGTGTCCGGAGAAATAAAGTCTGATGCTACAACTTAATCCTAATTATAATAATTTATAAGTGAACCAGTTTCTATGAGATCAGTACCACCAATAAATGGAGACACGTTTAGACTGAAGCTATAAACTGAGCAGACCTTTAAATTTTGGAGCCATTGATCAGTGGAAAACTACGGTCCAAGACATGTTTATTTCAACATCCTTATCTCCTGTTTTTATAGACCACAAAACATCCGACCCCTGCTGAGGCTGTAAATGTCTGTTTGCACATCTCTGCACATATTTGCACAACCTTCAACTATTTCAACATTTTTAAAGATGGACATTTATGCCTGAAGTGGGCCCAATTTCACAGTCAGCTTTTAAACTGCAGGAAGCTAAATGAGTGAAATGAAAGGCCTGTTGGCTACTGGACCATCCCTAATCCCCTCTGTGCTGACTGCGGGGACTGTGAACCCATCAACCAGAGCCAGGACTGATACCAGCACATACTGCTGGCACCATGAAAAAAAAGTGCCTCGCTGGTGTTACACAACCTGGCAAACGTGCCCTGAGACGTACTCACCATGTCACTGTAGATCTCATCAGCCAGGATGGGAACGCAATGTTTGGAGGCCACTAGAAAACAAAAGGATTCAAGTGTTTGCAATGGATGCCGTTTTATCTGATCAATGTGGGTGAGAAGGACAAGAAACCTTTGAGGATCTTCTGCAGATGTTCCTTGCTGAACACAGAACCACAGGGGTTGGACGGGTTGGTAACGATCAGACAGGAAGTCTTCTCATCAATGAGGCTCTCCATGTGTTGCAGGTCGATCTCCCATGACTTTTCAGGCTGAAAAACCAAAAAATGTCGCAGAGTTAGAGTTGGGTAATGATGAACTCGATTCAATGATTGGTGGAGAGAGTTTCCTCTTACTGCTTGAGTTTTAACATGTTCTGCATAAAGAACATGTTAAAAGAGATGGCCACTGGATTTATTCTACATGAAAGAATAAAAATATCCTTCCAGCAAAACTTGCAGAGATGTTGCCCCAGATGTTTGATCACTTTTGACCTAAAAGCTGTGTGACTTGGCTACATCTGGCTCACTCTGATAAATTGAATCATACTGCAAAGTAAGTAAGACATTAGTGCAGCTTTTATTAATCTCAGCAGTTTATCCTTGGTATTTTTTAAGCAATTAATAAAATATTATAATTTCTTCTCTAAATATGCTATCCAACCCATCCTGTCATTTTAAATGCATGTGTTGGTTCTGGGTTAATTTCCCTCTCATCCTTCCATTAGTGAAATGATTGACCTCCTTCTGCAGCATCTGATAGTTTTAGATCTAGAGCATGAAGCTGTAACATCGCTTGTCTTTCAAAATGCCAACAGGTGGTGACAGTGATTCATGTTTGGAGACAACAAACAGCAACACTATTCAATCACTGTAGAAAACCATCCCACATGGGACCAAGGCTCAAACCAAACTCCTTCTTACCAACAAGTTGTAGAGTTTGACCTCGATGCCCATAGAGACAGCCAGCGTTTTATACAAGGAGAAGCCAGGGCGAGGGACCAGGATGCTGTCCCCTGGGTTGCAGAAGACATTGATGGCCAGCTCAATGGCCTGACTGCAACCGCTGGTCAAAATCACATCCTGGAAGGAAGAACATTTTATTAAGAGCATCAAACCTGCTGTGCTTGGCAGATTTCACTTGGTTTGAGCCAACCATAAGAAGCAGAAGTAAAAGAGAGAGCACCTCTGCCTCTAGTGGAGCCTCGGGGCTGCTGTAGAAGTTGGCCACTGCCTGTCGACTCTTTAAGTAACCTGCAAGTGCACAAAGAAATGAAAAGGTAAGCAGAGATTCATGACAGCATGTCTAGCAAAAACACCAAAGCCAGGCGCGGCGCTGATGGTGTAGGGGTTAAGCGCGCGACCATATGCCGAGGCTACAGTCCTAGAACCGGCTCTCCCGGGTTCGAGTCCCAGACCCGGCGACATTTGCCGAATGTCTCCCCCGCTCTTTACCCCTCTTTCCTGTCTGGCTACTGTCAAAAAATAAAAAACATAAAGGCCACTAGTGCCGAAAAAATATCTTTAAAAACACCAAAGCCATTTCTGCTTCTTATGGGGAAAAAGATGAGCTTTCACCTTCTGCAACAAACATCTTTGTTTCAGATGGATTTGTTCAGTTAATCAGGGACTCACCCACAGAAGGAGCATAGCCGTTGTATTTTTGGGAGTCTATGGCATCCTTCATGGCCTGAAGGACACCATCGTCTGTGGGCAGGTTTCCAAACACCGTGGGATCTCCTGCAGGAACCGATTCAAGACACAAGCAACACTTCAAATTATAATAATAAAACAATTATAAAGTGTGATGCAAACGCAAGAGGCTGTTTACACTGAACACGTTTACTGAAGGGGTTTGTCCCATTTTATGAAAATCTATTTCTGCTGCTTGAAAGGACGACAAAAAATCTGCATCAGAGTTATTAAAGTCATGTTTATTAGTTTTATTGTCCGATGTTTTACTTTTAGTCATAATCATGTGATAATAAGCCACAGTCACAACTTTATCTTTCAAATATGGATCTTTATCTGATAACGGGCACGTTGCATCATTTTGACTTTAAAATGGAAATTATAAGTTTAAAGCTTGTTACATTTTTTTCTTTCAAATGGCAGCAAAGTGTTTCCATAGCAACCTTTTAGAGCATTGCTACATTTATTTTGTAAGACTATGAATTGGCTCCAAATGGACCAGTCCAAACCCACCTATAGAGAGCGAGATCATGGGCTTTTCTGGGTTTGGGGTGAGTTTCATCCCATCCACGATGGCCCTGATGGGGTTTAGCGTGTTCTCGGCCATCTCAGAGGGCTTCACCTCCCACCTCTGCCTGCGGCTCTTGGTCTTGGTGGGGTACAAGCTGCCGTTAACACTCATGTGATGGAAGCCGTTCCCGAGCATCCCCTTCCCGGTCAGGGTTTTTCCGTGGACTCCGCTGCTTTTCATCTGAACCAAGTAAGCCTTGTTGTCCATCCTGGAAGTCATGAAGCACAAACAATGAGCCATGAAACGGAGAGGGATGTTTTTCAAGCTAAACCCGGCTCTATGCTGCTTTATGCTTCCTATTTTAATTAAAGGTTCTTAACGTTTACAATCATGACGTCATCATGAGAAATATTAAATCACTATTTGACACTTTCATATATATCCCAATGTTTATCAACTCAAAGCATTTCAAATTTAGTTTATTTTATGTATAAATGGACTTTTTTTCTTATCAGAGTTTAATGAAGATTATTTTTTGGCTCATATTTCAGGTGTGACCAAGATCCACTAAATGGATGGAAAACTGTCAGGAGTTTAATATTCAACACCTAAAGTAGCATTAAAACTAAAATTAGACTGTAATGTTATTTATTTATGGACAGAAGAGTTGGCAGATGGAGGAAATTTAAACCGCTGAACCTCTATGTTTATTAATTGCAGGAACAATTTTTTAGACTAAATTTTAACATTTATTTGAATGAAATCTCGCCCCTCAGACATGGATGATCAAACGTCCTCCCTGTTTTAGTACATTTTTGATCATTTTTACAGCTTTTGCAGCATTTAAGGCAGTTTTAACATTGGTTTTATATATATTTCACCATACTTCACCTGCATAAGTCAGGTTAGCTAGAGCACAACATGTATGAAGGTTTTTTGTTTGGTTTTATTTAATATTGAATTTTTTGTGGACATTTTACTTATTTAATTGAATTCAGTCTATTTTCAGTAATATCTACTAATTTGGTGGTTCATAAAGTCTTAATTTGAACCACAAACATCATGAAACTGACCCAATTTAAATTTTTTTTTTACAGTTTTTGTCATTTATTTATGTCAATAATTTCCTTAAGTCTGCCAGTTCCCCTTCCTTTGTACTGACAGGTTGGTCTCAATAAAAGGTATCATCGACAAATAAAGGCCATTTTACACTCTGATTTATTACATTCAGCGTTTTTTTTTTATATATAAAATGTGTCGGACCTAGCTCAGAACCGTGTGGTTCACCAGAAGTACTGTGCCGTAAATCAGTTTTTTCCTAGATGTACGTTATTATTAAGGTAATTGTTCTGGTATCCAGTACTACATCAGCAGTCCATGGTCTAATCAGACGCTTTCTCAAGTCGTTTACCAAATACCTGAATTTCCCCACAGAGGGACAAAAAC
The DNA here is from genome assembly GCA_036173005.1 of Crenichthys baileyi. Lineage (NCBI taxonomy): Eukaryota > Metazoa > Chordata > Actinopteri > Cyprinodontiformes > Goodeidae > Crenichthys > Crenichthys baileyi. The sequence goes on from JAHHUM010001757.1 coordinate 778,958, forward strand.
ACTTTTCTATTCTATTCTATTCTATTCTATTCTATTTCTAACTGCTGTTATCTCTATGATCTTTACTGACAGTCTGTCAATAAACTTTAGTTTTCTATGAAATTATTAGGTCTTTATGCTTTTTTTCTGAGGGGATGGATAAATGTTCTGATTGAAGAAAATACGTAAAATAGATTTTTTTTGGTCATAATAACCACATTAAGGGGTCATAAAAACCCATAAATTAGATTTTCATCCAATATTTAACTCAATTAGGTCCATATTCATTCATTGTTACTCAAAAAGTTGCCTGAAATAATATAAATATACAAATAAAATAAAAACATTTACCTCAAATATTCAGCTCTCCAAAACTGCTGCGCAGGTTATTATCAGTGTTGAACAGAAAGGCACAGAAACGGCTGCAGCTGCATTTATACAGATATTTTTATAGGAAAATCCCCAAAACTGGGTGTTGAGGCCTGCCCAGGATCCCATTGGTGGAGGCTGAGGGCTGTGCTATGTACACCCCTCTTACATCACTAACCAGAACCATACCTCCTTAAACTAAGAATGGCATCAATTACTGATCGCACAATTGGGGGGGTGGCAGGCCGCGACAGGCAGGACAGCTCGCTGGCTCCCGGGGGGTCCGTTATGTGCGTCACAACAGAGTGAGCCCTAAGAGGCAAATAATCAGAGCGACGTCTTTCTGCCAGGGGTGAGAGCAACAAGCTTCCAACATAAGAATCATGAGTTAAAATTATCATCAGCCATAACAATCTGGTTCAGAGCCACATGGGCATCCAGCTAAACTTCTAGAGCATTATTCAGAGAAACAGCCAAAATGCCCATGGGAACTCTGGAGGAGCTGCACAGGTCAACAGCTCAGGTGGGAGAAAGCTATTGTTCATATCCTCCATAAATCTGGCATTTCAAGAAGATTGGCTAGAAGTAAGCCAATGTTGAAAGAAAGTAATAAGTCCTGTTTGCTACAAGTCATGAAGGAGACACAGTGGTCAGATTCGATGGGAACAGCCAGAACTTTCTGGCTGACATGCACAATGTTATGTGTGGAAGAAAACTAATACCCTGAACACACCATTCCTACAGTGAAACATAGAGGTGGCAGCATCATGCTGCGGGAAGCCGGTCAGAGGGAATGGGAAGATGGACAGAGCTAAATCCAGGACAATACTGGAAGAAAACCCATTAGAGGCAGAAGACCTGATTTGGATTGCAACATTTTGTTTCATTAATTTTGTTTCCAGTTATAGTTTTGGGTCGTAGATCTTTGCTCTTTTTTTTCTGAGTTTCTTCTTGCCGTCCAACTCTCCATCTCATCTTATTTTAGGATTAGCTACTGGTACAGCAAGTCCAGATCTCTCTGAGATCTTGATCCTCACCAGCTTCCTGCTGAAGGTTGAGATCTTTGTCAATGCTTCATAAAAATGCATTACAGACACATTGATTGGACGTTTTGTTCTGACGGTCTCTAACAGAAAGAAAATCCAACAGATAATCTGCGCAAGACTTGAAAACTGATGTTCCCAGATGTTCTCCATGCAATGTGACTGAGCTTGAGATGTTTTACAAAAAAGAATGAGGTCAAATGTGTCCGGAAACGCTGAAGTTTTGTAGGACCAAGGTGCAGAGCGGAGCGAGGAATCAGCATGGCAAGTCTTTTCAAGTTTGTAAAATTAAGTATCCACTTACACAATTGCTGAGATGGCTATAGGCAAGGTGCAGAAGCTTGGAGGAAACACACTAGGGGACAGACGGGTAGCGAGCAGTGTAGATAGCAGGAGGAACCAGCGGAGAACAATGAAAATAAGGGAGTATAAGTACTGAGGAAGGACCAATGAACCAAGGGACAGCTGGTGGAAGAGGGACTGAAGGCAACTGAGGGAGAGTGTCTAATTAACACTGATGAGCAGTGAAGTAACAAAACTAAACAACAGAACAAACCTAATTAACCTGAATGAACAGAAATAAAGCAAGTGAAGAACATGGCAGTGCAGAGAAAGTAAACAGAACTCAAACTCAACACCAAACACGGGCAAATCATGACAAAATGTTCAAAGCTGGTGGAGAAAACCCCAAAAGACCTGCAGACGGACCTGCAGACAACAGGGTTTCTACAACGTAGTGACTCACGAGGGCTGAATATTAATGCACTCCACACATTTTACATTTTTGTTTTTCAAAACCATGATTAACTTTGCCTCCACTTCACAGAGATGTCTAACTTTGTGTTGGTTTGCCACACAAATCCCAATAACAACAATGAAAGTTTGCGGTTGTAACGAGACAAACTGTGGAAAGGTTTAAAGGGGTGTGAATACTTCTGCAAGGCGCTGTAAAGATAACGAGTCAGATCCAGATCAATAGAGGTAAGCACGCTTTCCCAAACATCCTTATGTAACGAGATCCGTACGTCTGTCACATGATTCCAGAACTTTGATCTGCATCCAGCCCTCGGGTCTGATAAATGATGCAACTTTCCCAGGAGCGGCTTGATTCAGTGGTGAAGGATAATGTATGTTCAATGTGACAGAATCTGTTCAACAAACCCAATGTCCTTCATTTGGATCAAGTTTCCTTAGTCAGAACCTACAGCTCTGCTTTCACAGTCAATAATTTAAGGATTTCTGTCCTCAATGGTAGAATCGGACCCATGTGCTGGATGTGAAGATTGATGACATGACCCCAACACCCCAGATGTCGTGACGCAGCTAAAGATGATTCCAGAAAGAAGACAAACGCCTGAATGTTTGATGGAACAAACCAAAACAAGCTTTCAGGGTCAAGGTTCCGTTCAGACGGACAGGAGCAGGTTTAAAGTGTAAAATCTTGTTTGATTGAGTTTTAGCCTTGTTGGTTTTATAGCTGGTTATGGAGTTGACATGTGTCCCTCTAAAGTATGAACTGATTTCATAGTCATCCAGATTGTGCAGCTTAGTTGCAATGAGCGAAAAGGAGAAATTAAAATCTTGATAAAACAATAACTAATTTTGCATTTACAATGGCACCGTGCATTTAAAGAATAAATGAAAATTTAAAATAATAATACCACCACCATTATTGAAAAATTATCTGTGCAACGACTGTAGCACAACTTATCCTAGATTTGGCCTAGTAAAAGTAAGAAAGTGCAACAAGGATTTTAAGTGGGATTAAAATGAGGAAATAAATCAACTACAATGAAAGAAATGCAGCATTGGGGAGTGTAATACACAACCAGGACTCATCCTACAAACTGCTGTTAGAATAAGACCTTCACACGTTGTTGATGCAAACCCCCTAAAAACATCCAAAAGGTCTGACTTTACTGAGGAAACTGACCCATGTGATCATGACAAGTTTGTTTTACTGAGGAACATTCGGTAGGAGGAGTTCATCAAAACCAATGATCCACAAAGTCTGCAGAACTTCTCCAGATTATTTTAGATGAACAGACTTTAACACTGCTGCTCAGAGTCAGTCAGTTCTGAGTTAGGACAGATGTAGAACATGGGGTAATTTCTCATCTCTTTCTGGCTTTTGCATTTTTCATTTTCATCTTTTTCATTTGTTCAGAGAAGTTGCTTCAATAGTGAGTAGCTGCATGTGAAATTATGCTTATTTTGGTCTACAACATTAAACATTTTGACTGTCTGTCCTCCTCTCAGGAGAAGAGGACAGGAGGCGGGTCAGAATGGAGTCCTTAAACGGGACAAACAGGCATCTAGTGTCAATTTTGACAGCTCTAGTTTTTGTAAGGTGTTTTCAACATTCATGATAACAAACTTGCTCTCCATTCATCAACTCATGACCTTGCTAAAGCAGCACCTTTAGCCTTCCCTTTTTTACCACACAACTACATCCTGGGGTCAAAGGTCACAGCTGACGCCAAAGAAACGTCCTGAAAGGCAGCGTGCTAAAGAAACTTGGCCCCAAGTTAAGCTAGGTCAGAAATAGAACAGTAGCAGAGGCATGAATACAAGGGCTGAATTAATAATAAACAGTTGGTATTACATTGTCTTACCTGCAGGAGACACACGAGCTTCATCTTGCTGTCTCCTTATTCTTCTCTTTTCAGCGCCGACTCTAGATGCCTGTTCGTGGCCATCTCCAAACACAGGTGCGTTTGGAGATGGCCTGGGCAGCGTGTTGTTTCTACCAGCTTTAAACATCCACGGGCTGAAGGTTCTGCTCATTCTCCTTTGTAAAACAGCTCAAGCTCAGTCAGACTGGATGGAGAACATCTGAGAACACCATTTTCCACAAATTCTCAGTTGGATTTAGGTCTGGACTTTGACTAGGCCATCCTAACGCATGAATCTGCTTTGGTCTAAACCATCCATTGTATCTCTGACTGTATGTTTAGGGTGGTTGTCCTGCTGGAAATTGAAACTCCACCCCAATCTCACGTCTGTGGAGCATCTTCTTCCTGTAGAGCAAAAACATTGTTTAAAACACACTGCCCCATATCTATGTGACAGCGACAAACAGGCTGGACCCGGAGTGGAGTTTGGAGCGTGGAAGTGGATGTAAAAAAAACCCAGGCTCTGTTAGAGACCTGCACAATCTGGGGGTCATATCACCATAATAATGATGCCACAGAGTCAACTATTTGTCTGGAAGGAGGAGACAGATGGTAAATGCCTTTTCTGTCCTACCATCACAAATATAAACATGAGAACCTTGTTAGCGTGCATATCATCATGAACATCCAGAACATTTGAGAAAAATCTGGTGGCAGAGGAAGCAGGACTCTGGACCATCTGGAGAAGATCGACATACTTTGTTCTGAATGCTTCAGTTTTATGAAATGTTAAAGACTGGTTCTGTTGGCAAATAGGTGTTGAAAAACTATTAACAGCAGGGGTGCCAATACATGTGGCACAAGCTGTTTTGACCAACACAAACTGAATAAATGTACTCAGAGTTTAAAGAAATGTTCAGAGTGGGATGATGCTTTACAGGACAAATGGGTCAGAAAGTTCAGTTCTGGTCTCCTGTGATCAGAGCTCCTTCCTTGACAAGTTTGCTGGTCTCCTACATGGTTTGTTAGCAGAGGTGGGTAGTAACTAGTTATAATTACTTAGGTAACTGTTTAAAGAAAATGCACTTCTAGGAGTCATTTTACTGCTTTGTACTTTTAACTGAGTAATATTTTTATGAAGCATCACTACTGTACCCACCTCTGTTACAAACTGCTAACAGGACTTCTTCTCACCACTCTTCCATAAAGGCCACATTCATGACTAGGAGTTGACCTGTGGACAGATTCTCCCCACCTGACCCTGCTTTAAACTGAACCAGAACTTCCTCCCTGACCCATCTGCTTGATCTTCATGATGCTGATTGTTCTCTAAAGAACTTCTAAGGCCAGAAACAGAACCGCCGCAGATAAATCCCAGTTGGACTGAATGCTTTTGCAGTTAACAGTGTGTCCCAGGAAGTATTCAAGTACAATTTGCCTGATCAATATCGAGGTGAAGAACCTCTCGCTGCCCGTGTCCTCACTTTACCTTCACCCTGGTCCCCAGCTCTTTGAACTCTTACCTTCAGGGAGGCGTTTCAGGGCAATAAAGACAAGAACAAACAGACTGAAAAACAGCTTCTACCAAAAGCTGTTGTTGCCCTGAACGCTGCAAACTCATCCAAAACCTAAACAATTATTTTCATTTTCTTAGTGCAATATCAATACATACAAGTGCAACATTCTAACATCTTGAACATGATATTATGGTTGTTACTTTATTATTTGCTTCTATCTTTATTATTTGTATGTATATTTGTGTTTTTGTATGTTATATGTAGGTGTGTGATGTATATATATATATATATATATATATTATATATATATATATATACATATATAACATATATATATATATAACTCCAACACACACACACACACACACACACAGTGGGAAGAACAAGTATTTGATACGCTGCAGATTTTGCAGGTTTTCCCCCTCCAAAGCTTGTAGAAGTCTTTAGTTTTTAATCATATATACTCTTCAACTGTGAGTGATGGAATCTAAAACCAAAATCCAGAAAATCACATTTCCTTTCGCAAAACTCTGCCCCTAAACTATGACATGTCATTAGCATTTCTAACTATGTAAGCTAGGTCCAACATTCCCCAAGATGGTGTAGCGATGCGCCTATGAATTATGTAAATCTGACTGTAGGTATCCCAAGAGTTTGTCTGGGGGAGTCGTGTTTTTTCCCTTCCCAAAGCCAAAAACACATGTAGTAGGGTGGTGTTCCACCCTCACTCTCTGTATTGAGTGCGACAAGACAAGACAGCAGTAGCTATCCAGGGGAAAACCTACCTGTGGGTTCAGGATTTATTTTCTTCATTTGGTTCTGAGTTTTGTGAGGCAGTTTCCCCTGGAGGTATGGATGAGGAGGTGCAGCTGCCAGCGGTGGGAGCTGCTCAGGGGGGTGTGATTGACTCGCTGGAGGGTGCTGCTCCCCCGGCTGTGGCTGGCGGTGTCATGCCTGCTGGCGTTGCGGTGACTGAGCGGTTGGTGGTCGTGCCCAGGGACCGCCGATGTCCTATGTTCAATGGGAGGACTGCCATTGGGATTGTGAGTGGATTGAAGAGGCCCAGTTATGTATTCGGGCCCGCCATTTGTCAGCAGCCGACCAGGTTTTCTTCCTTTTTGATCACCTAGAGGGGGATGCAAGGGAGGAAACAAAGCATCGCACCAGTGCCTACTGTAAATCTCATGCACAACCCCTTACCATCCTGCTGGGAATGGGCAGTGCGAGCGGTTCAACAGAACACTTCATAACTTGCTGCGTACCCTACCAATGTCTTGGAAGTGGGATTGGGCTTCCTGCCTTCCACATCTGCTTTTCTGTTATAACACCACTCCTCACCAGAGTACTGGCGAGTCTCCCTTTTATCTTATGTTTGGCCACGGAACCTCAGCTACCTGTGGACTTCTTGCTGGGTTGTGTTTGGGAATTTATGGTGGAGGATTGGGTGGTTGAGCATCAGGCTAGACTAACTATGGCTTTCTATCATGCCCAACACCATTTGCTGGCGGCGGCAGGACGTAGAAAAGAGCGTCATGATCAGGGCATACGGAAGGCTCCTTTGCAGGAGGGCCAGTTGGTTTATCTGCGCGATCATAGTGCTAGAGGTCGTCATAAAATACAGGACTACTGGAACCCAGTTGTCCACCAGATTGTTAGGGCCCCAACTGGTGGAGGGCCAGTTTATACTGTGGCTCCTGTGGATAATTTGCAGAGAACACGAAACCTGCACCGAGATACGCTAAAGGGCCGAGTGGAGTCGGAGCCCAGGCCAGAATCCATTCCGTTGAACCCTACCTTGCGTTCAGGGGGGTTGGATGACTCTCCGGAGGAGGATTTGTAGTTACTGGTCCCTGACGTGTCAGTACCATCAACCTCTGCAGTTTCAGGCTTACCTCTACAGGGGACGTCTGGGAATGGTCACCCCATTCCAGCTTCTAGAGTGGTTTGTCCACCTTTACGTCGCACTGCTCGCCCAGGGGCTGGACAGCATTCTAATGTCCATCATCTTCCTCGACCTGCGGGTCTAGCCACATGGTGTAGGCCATTGGTCTCAAGTGCACAGTTGGCTATTTTCCATCCATGGCGTTGAAGTAGGTGGACTCATCGTCAGGCGACGATGCAACATGGGGGGGTGGAATGTAGTGGGGTGGCATTCCATCCTAACTCTGTGTATTGGGTGTTGTTTACTGGCGCACCTCCGGTTGGGGGGTGGGTGGGCAGACACCGTGCAGTCGGGCGGGGCAGATGCCTTTATATTTGAGCAAGACACTGCTAAGGTGTGCGTCTTTGTTCCTCTGGTTGTCTGCCGGCTGTTTGGGTGGCTGGTGTTGAGTCCTCATCTGAGATCGTAAGTCCTCTTGTACAATCCATGACTGGGATTTTGGGATGGTTTCTGGGTGCTACATCGACCATGTGTTTTGCAGCATGTTGCCCCGCTAGCGTTACTGGCTGCAGCTGGAGTTTATTGCGGCGCACGGCTTCCGCCTGCTTCTTACCTGCTTATCTGCTCCCTCCCTGGGTAGGCTGTGTTTCCACTCCTGGGTGAGCTACCTGCTCTTTTTAGATCTTTATTTTATTTAACCTTGGTCGTCAATTAACAGAGTTTCTGCTTTTAGGCACGTGATTGTCTGCATGCCGGGTTTAGGGCTGCAGCGCTCTGGACGCTCTGCTGTCTTGTCTTGCCGCTGGTTGGTGACAGCTCGCTGGGGCGGCTTCTCCAGCGCACCTGTCGCTGACCAGGCAGCCAGTGGGTTGGGCAGTGCATGCCTCCTCCGATCCTGTTGTAAATTGGGGTGGAACTGGACATTGACTGTTGTTCCACTAGTTAAATTGTGTGTTTTATTTTCTTGATTTGTTTTGTATTGATTTGTTGCATTATTGAATTTATTGATTTGTTTTCCTGTTTTTGGTTTAATCTCTCATTTGCATGACATTTTTATTGTTCTTTTTTTTCTTTTATGTGGAAATAAGCTGACATAATTGCCTTCCTCCCACCTTGTTCTTCTCTCCTCAGGGATCGAGTGGTATGCCTGGAGTCTGTGTTTTAATTAGGATAATGTTTTAAAGAATTGTTAATAAAAGTCAAGTCAAGTCAAGTTTATTTATATAGCGCTTTTTAGCAACAAGGCACTCAAAGCACTGTAATAAAATATATGTTTGGTCTAATTCAGTCTGTGTTCAGGTGCATTTAAGAACCTTAATTCGTTGGGTATAAACATCTCCCAACTGGTGTTGTTGTCCCTTAAGACTTGAGAAACTGACTTTCGGTCCCCCTCTCCCCTTCCCTCTCGCCACACACAACTGGAGCGAGGCCTACAATGGATAAAACGGTGTGGAAGGCCTCACTCCTAGCTGAATGTCTCAAAAATGAACAAGCATGCTTACATCTGCTCAAAGGTAAGCCAAGTATTGTCCTGCTCTAGAGGTGATAAAATCAAGGTTATGCTTAATATTCGTTAATATTGTGTATTATTAAGGATATTATTGCCAGAAGATTACCCTCTTATGTTTAGTAAGCCCATTAGCTAACTTTGGAGAATCTCTATGTTAGATGTTCACTGTCTTGTTGGCTCTCAATGCTGGGAACCCTCTAACTGTCAGGAGCGTTGTAGTGGTGGACCCCAGAATGCAGACGACAGCAAGCAGCGGTGGTGAGGAAACAAAAAGATTTAAAAAATGAAATTCACTTCAGCAGGTGGTGGCAAAAACAGGCATGGACAGGCTTGGCATTCAGGTGACAGAGAGATCTGTAATGTTTCTGTGAGGAATAAACAAAACAGCAGTGTATAGATGGAGCATGGTGCAGGTGAAACAAGGAAACTGATTGCATGGTGCAGGTGGACCGAATGAGGCTGATTACTGACAGAAAACATGGCTAGAACAACACAGAAAATCCTGATAAAACCGAAGAAACATAACTGCAACACAACATAAACCAAAAGGCACTATGGACTGAAAACAACCACAAAAAACAAACCTAAACTATAAAAACAATAAGCAGAAACAAGATCCCAAAACACAAAAACTTCATCATGACACTAACGTTATGTTTTGTCAGTTTAACTACATAAAAGTAATTAGCTAACTAACAATTAATGTTAGCCTCCTAACAAGCAACTTGAAATCATTTTGTTTTCATCTTTCATTTAGCATTTTGTAAAAGGAAAGCCCACCCCTGAGTATCCCAACTCTATAGTTGCTGTACAAGTGGTGAACCAGACTAGGGAGCAGCTCGAAACCACCCAAACATCGGTAGGCCTACATGCTAATAATATCTTATTTGAAAATAGGTTGCGCTAGTCAGTTGGGCAGAATGAAAAGTGAATGCTTATATGTTGCACTTATCGTTACATCACTTTGAAGAGCAACGGGTAAACAGGCAATGAAAAAATTCAGTAATAGTAAACGGGGATTGAATGCTTGTTTATTGCACTTAACGCACTGTAAATAAGAACATGTTTACCAACTCGCAGGTTAAATAAATAATAATCATGGACAAAATGTGTAAAGATTGGGTTTTGTGAGCTAAAGGGGTTTCCCACTCCAGTCCTGAACGAATGATGCTGAAGAGACTCCAACAATATTTTAATTTTTTAGTACGGGGTTTTAAAATGAGTGTAACCCTCCCCAAAATTCATCAAACTTATTTATTGTGCTAAAGATAAAAAGAGGCGAAAAAAATTCTGAAAAAGCATCCCCTTTTTTTTATTATAAATTGACTCGTTAAAGGGGTTTGAAAAAAAAAAACATTAAAAATGTCAAATGCAATGGAACAACATCCAAAAGTCCTGGTATGAAAAATAACTGATTTGTTTTACTGGCTTGTTACATAGCAGTCAAAGAAAAGTACATCAAGCTTGCGCTTCATTTGTTCCCATTTTGCAACATCAAAGTGTATTATTTCTAGGCGGTAGTCCTCTTCACATTTAACAAAGAAATCACACCATGACATATCTGTGGGTAAAATTAGCATTTTATCGCATGACATCAGTATTTGATCACCTACCATCCAGTAAGAATCCCGGCTCTCTCAGGCCTGTTGGTTCTTCTTTAAGAAGCCCTCCTGTTCTCCACTCATTACCTGGATTAACTTCACCTGTTTGAACTCGTTATCTGTATAAAAGACACCTGTCCACACAATCAATCAAACAGGCCAGGAGACGAGGTCTCTTGCTTGATGGAAGAAAAACGGTTTTGGTGTGGCGCGGGAAAAACAAAACAAAGAAATATATCGGATTTGGAAAAGGTGGATTTGGGCATAAACTGGTATGTGAATGGTTCGGTTGGAAATGGAGAAAAAGGGGAAGAATGGTTTTAGAAGGTGGACCCCAGCGGGGAGAGGAAGAGGGAGGGGAGGGGAAGAAATAAAAATAGATAAAGGGAAAAGGGGTTTGGGTTTTCAAGGTAGTAAAGGGAAAAAGGGGAAGAAAGCATTAAAAAGAAGAAAGTAGTTAGGGGAAAGTTGAGGGAGGTTTTTAAAAATAATATTAAAAAATTTTCAGAATGAGGAAGAACGGATAAAAATCAGCCCTTTTGGGGTGTCAAAAGAGAAAAAAAAAAAATTGGAGATTTTAAAAGGGTAAAGATTTTGAGAATGGAAATTATTGGTAGCTGAAAAAATGAAAAACAAAAGAAAAGGCTTTAAAAAGTGGAAAATATCTGCAAAAACTGTTAAAAAAAAACATGGGAAAAATAAAAAAATTAGGGGAGTGTTTTTGGGTGAAAAAGTGAAAAACTTGAAGAATTGTCAAAACAATAAATGGAAAAAAATGTGGGAAAAGTCTGTCAATCCCATCAAATTTTGATAAAAAAAGAGTTCCCAAACAAACACCCAAAATGGGTTTACTCAGCTTTAGGTCAGCCTTATATCCCTCCACCACTTCGTGCTTCAAATGCAAAGGTTGGGGACACAACAGCAGTTTGTAAAGGGAAGCAGAGATGTCCAAATGTGGAAAATAAAGTTAGAAGAATGTAAAGAAGTACAAGAAAAAGTTGAAAACTGTGGGGGAAACATAAGTTACGTTGGAGGATTAAAGTAAGGAAGGGCAAAAGAAATCATACAGTTTAAAAAGACTAAAAAAAATAAGTTTTGCAGAAGCAGTTAAAAAAATGTGAAGGAGCAGAAAAAAAGAAAAAATTGAAAAAAAAGCGAATCAAACTCCAAGCAAAACACAGTACAGCAGAAGAAAATGTTACAATTCAGTAGAAAAACTAAATTATTTATAGCATATGTTTTCACTGTAGACCCCAAACCAAGCTAAAAGAGAAGATTAAAAAAATAGTGAGAGGGGCGAAAAGTTTTTTGGGTTTTAAAGGGGGGGATCATGGGGAAATAATAAAAAGTGGGGTTTGATGGGAGAAAGGACCATCTGGGAAATCATCATGTTAATATTACAATGGAATGCAAGAAGTTAAATTTCTAACGAACAAGAACTTAAAGGATATTGTAATCTTGAAGAAAACCAGAAAATTATTTGTGTTAGGAAACATGGTTAAAAAAAAATTGAATTTGGATAAAAGATATGGGGTGTAAGAAGAGCGAAAGGGGAAGTGGAGGAGGAGTGGAAAATTTATAAAGCAAGGGAGCAAAATCAGGTTTTTAGGGGAAAGGGGAAAAAACTTGAAAATATAGAAAATTGGAAATGGGGGAAAAAGAAAGGTAAATTTAAAATAATACATTTTTTATAATCCATGAAACATTGTCAATTTTACAAAAAGGAGGGTTAAAGGGGAAATTTTGGAACGGGAACGTAATTTGGTGTGGGGATTTTATGCAAATAGTACATTGTGGGGTAACTGTAATGATAAAAAAAGGACAATTTAGAAAAATTTAAGGAAAAAAAAATCTATTTTGTATTAAAGGGAGGGAACCGAATCAAGTAAGAACAGGGATGGAACATTATTGATTTTAACAATGGTTTAAATGGTTTTGCTGGTAGGTGTGAGGGGTTATTTATAAAAAAATTTAAAAATAGGGACATCATTTTCCATTACAATAAGAGTAGGGCAACTTTAAAAAATAAGAAAATAAAAAGTCAATAAAAAACAATTTTTTTAAGGAGACTGGAAACATTTTGAATTGAGTCAAATAAAATTAGGGAAAGTAGATATAAATGGATATAAATGATGTAAAAATTAAAATTTTAAAAAATCAGGAAGCAGCAGAAAATTCTATAAAGAAAACAGGTGTAAAAATAATGAAAATGGTACCATGGTGGACAAATGAATGAAGAAGCAATAAATTTTAAAAAATAAAATTTTAAATACTAAAAGGGAAAACCTTTATAAGAATTTAATTGATTTTAAAAAAAAGCAAACAATAGTAAGGGGAAAATATTAGACGGCAAAAAGAGAATTTGGAAAATTTTTTGTAGTACAATAGGGAAAAAAAACAAAAATAGAAAAAAAATTTGGAAAATTTAAATTTCAAGAAATGAATGGGATAAAGAGAGAGTTTGAATATCCCAATTTAAATAAATAATAAAATGTAATAAAAGATGAAAATAAAAGTTGAAATTGGCAAGAAAATTTAGTAAAATTAAAAGTTCAAATAATATTATGAAGAGGGAAAAAAGGAAAGAAAAAACAAAACTTATATATAAAATTATTACAGATGTTGAGAAATAAAAAAATTTGTAAAATTTTGATTTAAAAAAAACCCATTAAAATTTTGCCTTAGGAAGACAAAAAAAACAGCACCAGGTAAAGATAAATTTTGGTACGAAGAAAGGGAACTTAGTGAAAAAACGAAGAATAATATTACAAATTTTAAATAAAATTTGGGAGGAGGGAAAAATTACCACTGAATGGAAGGAACCCAAATTTTAGTACCAATAGCTAAACCCGGGAAAAAATAACTCAAATCCGGGGAAATTTTAGCCCAAAAGCCCTTAACATCAAATCTATGTAAAATAATGGAAAAAAAAGATTAATAGTAGATAGTATATTATTTATTTTGCGGTCCGGCTCGGTTATTGTTTTGCTTGTACCTGGATTTTGGGGGGTTGCGTCTCTGGATGGGGGTGTGGCCCCCTTGCTGCGGGTGCTTTTGGCACCCCTTTGGGTGCTGGGCCGGTGTCTTTCCCTTTGGGGAGGAGTGGCGGGGTGGTCCATTGTGGGGTCTGCTTTAGCCCCGGGGGCCCCCTGGCCGGGTTCGCCTGACTATGGGGGGGGGGGGGGGGGTGCATGTAAAATATCCTGGCCTGGAGCTTGTTTTTGGGGGGGGCGCTTTTGAATCGGCCCGGTTGGTGGGGCCTCGGTGTTGGGAGTTGGGGTGTGTTTTTGCCCTGCTTGCTGGGTTTTGGGTGTAGTTGGTGCCGCACGGGGACTGGGCGCTTGTTGGTTGCCCCTTGGGTTGGGGGGCTGGCGTGCTGGTTTATGGGGCCCCCTTTGTGTGGGGTATTCTGGTTGCGCTGGGCTGGGTGGGGCTGCTCCTTTGTTTGGAGTGGGGCCGACTCTTGGCCGCTT